>PVKE010028541.1:0-20847 GCA_004027555.1 Craseonycteris thonglongyai
AACTGATGACATACAACTATGGAGACTGCTCTGGACCCTCCCCCTTCTCTGTCTCTCTCTTTCTCTGTCTCTGTTTCTGTCAAAAACAATAAAATAAATCTTAAAAAAAAAATTTGTATGGACCCAAATGAAATAATCTTAATTATCAAGATAAATTCCTAACCTTCTGAAAAGGGAAGATGATAAATATTTTAATGTCTCTGCCATATTGAAAGCCTCTAATTAAAGCCAACTACCTTTTAATTTACAGATGATACTAGAAACTAACTTATAAGCTAGTTGGTCACTGACTCATCACCTACCATCTCTTTCATCTGCCCTCTGTAGATAATGTGTAATAGTACACAGTTGTTTTCCTTTACAGATTTCCATTGGAGGTCTCAGCAAAGGGTTATCATCAAAATTTACATCTTTCAGTGACGAAAGGTTGTAGATATCACTAGGCAGAACTGTAAGATTATTTCCTAGTAGAAAAAAATTATAATTGAATTATGCCTTTCTGTAAAAGAAACCTATGGAGACAACTATATAACTGTATAACTATATAACAACTATGTAACAACTGTATATATATATGTGTATATATGTATGTGTGTGTAAATGTATGTGTGTTTATATATATATACACGTATATATATGTGTGTGTGTGTATATATATATACGTATATATGTGTGTGTATATATGTGTGTGTATATATATATACATATATATGTGTATATATATACATATATACATATATACATATATATATATCCTCTACTGTATCTCACTGGCAAAGTACCAGAGAACCCTCACAATGCTGACAAATCACAAGTAAGAATTGTTAAGTTCTTACTGTTGTTCACTTACTAGGAGTGAAAAGGAGGAAGTCTAGACACATAGCGGCGGTTTCTTTCTCTCATAAAGAATGACAAAATAAAGCAGGAGGCTGTCCTCTTCTATAGGAAAGGACTTTAGAGAGTAGGTTTAATGCTAATTGTTTAAATAAACTTTTATCTGGAGTAATTTCAGATTTACAGACAGTTCCCCAGACTTTCTTTTTTTTTTTTTTTCGTGATATTAACAGGTTTTAGTTGTACTGGTTAGGTATTTTATAGAATATTCCTTAGCTTGTGTTTATCTGATATATTTTCTCATGCTTAGACTGGGGTTATAGGTTTTTGGAAAGAATATCACAGAGGTGAAGTACTCTCCTCATAACATATCAGGCGGTACTTGATACCCTCATGACATCACTTAGGATATTAAACTTGATGCTTAGGCTAAAATAATGCCTGCCAGATTTCTCCAACATAACATTTGGATTTTTATTTTTCTTTCCATACTCTACTCTTTGGAACTCAATTATTAAGTCTGGTCCACCCTTGAGTGGGGATTAAACTAATAACAGTCCTTCAAAATACATTTTTAAAAAATTGACAAAGCAAAATATATACAATTTCACAACCATAGTTGTAGATTTTAAGACCCCTCTTTAAGCAATTAACATAGCAAGGTAAACATACTAGTAAAGACAGGAGAGTTCAAGACTATCAATCAACTGGACCTGTTTGATATTTATAAAATACTGTACTTTACACTTGCAGAATACTTTAAGAGTAAATAGTATGTTTATCAAGGTAAACATATTAAGTGCTAAGCCATAAAACTGGTCCCAATACATTTAAAAGGATTGAAATCACACAGTTTAGCTGACCACAAGGAAACAATTGCTGTCCTACTAAATGTCCATCAATAGCAGAAGAAATAATATATTCACATAATGGACAAAATACAGCATTTAGAGTGAATGGTCTACAACTAAACAGAATATTATGAATGAATTTCAGAAATGTAATGTTGAGTGAAAGAATACAGACACAAAAGAGTATGTATTTTATGATTTCATTTAAGGTATACTATTGGAAATCATGATAGTGGTTAACCTTGATTGAGAGAAGGGACAGAAATGATTGAAAGGGAGTAAGAAAGGATGTCTAGGAATGTCTTGTTTCTTGATCCAGGTCCTGAAATATGGGTTTGTTCACTTTGTGAAAATTCTTTGAGCTATACACTTAGCTTATGCACTTTCCAAAAACATTTTATTAAATTTATTGAGTGATATTGGTTAGTAAAATGATATAGGTGTCAAGTGTACAATTCTATAATATGTCATCTATATATATTGCATTTAATGTTCACCACCCAAAGTTCGTTCTCCTTCCATCACCATATATTTGACCCCCTTTCTCCTCTACCGTACTCCTCCCCACTTACCCTCTAGTAACCACTAAACTATTGTCTGTGTCCATGAGTTTTTGTTTCTTTGTTTGCCTTGTTGTTTTCAGTTTTATATCTCACATATGAGTGAAGTCATATGATTCTTGATGTTTTCTGTCTGACTTAATTTGCTCAGCATGATAATCTCAAAATTCATCCATGATGTCACAAATGGAAGTATTTCACCTTTTCTTATGGCCAAGTAACTCTCTATTATGTATATGTACCACTTTATCCAATCGTCTATCAAAGGACACTTCGGTTGTTTTATGTCTTAGCCACCATTGTTAATGCTGCAGTGAACATCAGGGTACATATGTCTCTATGAATTAATGGTTTCAGATTTTTTGGATAGGTACCCAGAAGAGGACTTGCTGGGTTATATGACAATTCTACTTTTAATTTTTTGAGGAACCTCCATGCTGTTTTCCACAGTGGCTGCACCAATTTACATTTGCACCAGCAGTGTATGAGGGTTCCTTTTTCTCCACAGCCTCTCCAGCACTTGTTAATATTTGTCTTGCTGATGATAATGATTCAGTATTTGTATGTATTGTGAAATGAGCACCACAGTAAATTTAGTTAATATCCATCACCATACATAGATATAGATTCTTTTCTTGCAATGAGAATTTTAAGATCTATTTTAGGAATTTTCAAATACACAATACAGTATTATTAGCTATAGTAATCATGCTGTACATTACATCCCCATTACTTATTTATTTTATTACTGGAAGCTTGTACCCTTTTGACCCCTTTCACCCATTTTTGGCCATTTCTCATCCCCCACCTCTGACAACTACCAATCTGTTCTCTGTATCAATTAATAGGTTTTTGTTTAAGATTCCATATATAAGTGAAATCATACTGTATTTGTCTTTCTCTGTCTGACTTATTTCACTTAGCACAATGCCCTCAAGATACATCTTTGTTGTCACAATAGCAAGTTCCTTCTGTTTATGGAGGAATAATATTCTTGTGTGTGTGTGTGTGTACACACGCACACCCCACATTTTCTTTACTTTTCCATCCATAAATGGACACTTAAATAATGCTCCCATAAAAATGGAAATACATATATCTTTATAAGTTTCTGATTTTGTTTACTTCAGATAAATACTCAGAAGTGGAATTGCTGGATCATATATATGGTAGTTCCATATTTAATTCTAATTTTTGAAGCAATATGTATGTTTTTATTATGTATGTGCATCAATAATAAGTGTTTGAAGATACTGGCATTAGTAATTGCCACAATGAAGTAACTACTTGAGCTAAAGCCGACCCAATCCAAATTAAGTATGAAGAAGTTAAATCATCACTTTTTTGCAGATGATATGATTTTTAATACAGGAAACCCTAAAGACTCCACCAAAACAAACTATTAGAAACAATAAACAAATGCAGTAAAGTTTAAAGATTTATTTTTATTGTTTTTGACAGAGAGAGACAGAGAAAAGGGAGCGGGCCCAGAGCAGTCTTCATAGTTGCATGTCATTGGTTTTCTACATAGTTTCATTCCACAGGTGGGCATGGGGATGTGCGGGGCAGGAATGGGGCTGGGGCCCTCCTTCATGCAGTTTGCCCTGGTGAGAACTGAACTGGAGGCACACCCCAGTTCAGCATATGGGTCCACACGGGGTTACAAAACGAGCAACCCGCTAAGCCATCCCAGCATCCCCAGTAAAGTTGCAGGCTACAAAATGAACGTACAAAAGTCTGTTGCGTTCCTATATACTAACAATGAATTTTCAGAAAAAGAAATGAAAAAGCAAGTTCTTCTGCAATTGCAACAAAAAGAATAAAATGCCTAGAAATTAACAAAGAATGTAAAGGACCTATACATACACTGAAAACTATATAACATTATTAAAAGAAATTGAAGAAGATACAAAGAAATGGAAAGATATTCCATGTTTATGGATTGGAAGAATCAACGTAGTTAAAATGGCCATGTTACCCAAAGCAATACACAGATTTAACATAATCCCCATCAAAATCTCAATGGCAGTTTTATTTTCAAAAAATTGAACAAAAAAATTATCAGATTGATATGGAAGCACAAAAGACCCTGAATAACCAAAGCAACCCTAAAGAAAAAAAGGCTGGAGGTATCACACTTCTGACTTCAACTTATGCTACAATGCCACAATAAACAACACAGCATAGCATTGGCAGATACACAGACACACAGACAATGGAATAGAATTGAAAACCCAGACATAAATCCACATATATATGGGCAGATAATTATCAATAAAGGAGAGGAAAACACACAATGGAGAAAATAAAGCCTCTTCATTAATGGTGATGGGAAAATTGGAAAGCCAGGTGCAAAGAATAAAATTAGGGTATGCCGGATGGCTCATTGGGTTGAGCACTTGTCTTGTAGCCACAGGGTCTGGGGATCAAGTCCCAGCCCTAGACTGTGCGGACCCATGTGCTGAACTGGGGTGTGCTTCCCATGTGGGAGGCCACCAGTTCGGTTCCTGCCCTGTGTGGCCCTGTGTCCACCTGTGTGGAATGAAATTATGTCAAAACTGATGATGTATGGCTGTGGGGACTGCTCTGGGCCCTTCCCCTTCTCTCTTTTCCCTCTATCTCTCTGTCAAACAATAAAATAAATCTTTAAATTAAAAAAAAACAAAAACTAGACTGCAATCTATCTCCATACTAGAATTAACTCAAAATGGAGTAAAGACCTAAACATAAGACCTGAAACAATAAATTGCATAGAAGAAAACATCAGTACTACACTTATGAACCTTGGGTTCAGAGAGGGATTTATAAATTTGACCTCAAGGCAAGGAAAGTAAAAGCAAAAATAAATGAACGGGACTGTATCAAACTAAAGAGCTTCTGCACAGCAAACAAAATCATCAACAAATCAAAAAGGCAACCAACAATATGGGGGAAGATGTTAGCCTCCAATAAGGACTAATATTCAAGAACTTGTATAACTCAACAACAATACCAACATCCAGTTCAAAAATAGGAAGAGAGTGGGGATGCCGGGAGGGCTCAGAGGGTTAAGGGCTCACTTTGTGGCCTCGGAGTCAGGGGATCAAGTCCTGGTCCCAGTCCAACCCTAGCCAGTGCAGACCCATATGTGCTTCCCAGGTCAGAGGCCTCTGGCCTGGTTCCTGCCCTGTACCGCCCCACATCTACCCATGTGAAATGAAACTATGTTGAAAACCGATAATGTATGGCTGTGGAGGCTGCTCTAGGCCCTCCCCCTTCTCTCTGTCTCTCTGTCAAACAATAAAAAGCGTAAAACAACAACAACAAAAACCAACAAATAATTGTTAGCTCACTATGTTCATGTAATAAAATTTAAAAATAAATAAATAAATAAAAGTGAGGAGAGAACTTGAACAGATACTTCTCCCAAGAAGACAAACAGCCAACAGGTATATGAAAAAAATGCTTAACTGATTTGCATTATGTAAATGCAAATCAACACCACAATGAGATTCTACCTCACACCTGTTAGAATGGTTAGCATCCAAGACAAATAATAACAAGTGTTGGAGAGGCTTGTGGAGAAAAAGGAATTCACTACTGGTGGAAATATAAATTGGTACAACCACTATGAAAAACAGAATGGAGTTTTCTCAAAAAATTAAGAATAGAATTAGCATATAACCCAGCAATTCTTCTGGGTATCTACCTCCAAAATCTGAAAACATTTATCCATAAAGATATATCTGCCCCTATGTTCACTGCAGCGTTTATTCAAGGTGGCCAAGACATGAAAACAACCAGTGTCCTTCCATAGATGAGTGGATAAAAAGGACACGGTCCATATACCCAGTGGAATATTACTCAGCCACAAGAAAAGATGAAATACTGCCATTTGTGACATGAATGGATCTTGAGATTATCATACAAAGCGAAATAAGTCAGACATAAAAAGTCAAGAACCATATGACTTCATTCATATGTGGGATATAAAACTGAAAACAAGAAATGAACAAGACAAACAAAAACTCATAGACACAAAGAACCATTGAGTGGGTACCAGCAGGTAATAGGAGAGGGGAATGATAGCGGAGGAGGTGGGGGTCAAGTAAATGGTGATAAAAGAACTAATTCTGGGTGGTGAACACACAATACAACATATAGATGATATATTATAGAAATGTACACTTGAAACCTGTATAATTTAACCAATGTCACCCCAACCAATTTAATAAAAATTAAAAAAAAAAAAATACTGGCATTAACAAAGAGATGAGAGAAAGAGACTATAGGTAGAAGTCCTTTCAGAAGCTGTTATATTAGTCCATGTAAGCAGTGGCAATATTCAAAATACTTGACAACTGGTTTAGCACAGGCACTAGCCATCAAAACAGATGTCAGCTGTAAACACCAGGTACAACTATACTTGCATAACTAGATGTCTTGCAGGTAGGAGATGATGAAAGCCTGCATGGTAGCATAATCAAAGCAGATCTGTAGAGAGAAGTGTGAGGTCCTTTCCCCTGAGAAAAAACTACAAGAAATTTACATGTCCATCTATCTTCTTTTTATTTGGTATTTTAGCGCCTAGAAGGAGAGGTGGTAACAGCCGTTAAAAGCCTACACTGCATCATTTTCTGTGCCTAATGATTGATCTCTTAATGCTCACAATCTGAAGAGTAACTACTATTATTTATATTTACAGATTAGGAAACAGAAGCTTAACATTAAAAATAATAATAATAACTTCCTAATGAATGATGGAGCTAGAATTCTAACTAAAGTCTTTTCTGCCTCAAAGCCCGTGCTATGAAGAAAGAAAAGAATTAATATCTAAATCCCTTTTATTGGTATAATATCTCACATTTGTCAAAGTGTTTTCATAAGTTTTATCTAATTATATTCCCACAACAACTCTATGGACAAGCAGAAGTTATAGCTTTCTTACCTTGCTGACAAAAAAACTGAGGTTCAGAGAGGTTATCTTCCTAAATTCACTACGGTTAGTGACAAAGGGGGTTTATTCACAAGAGGTCTTTATTTTTAATAGAGCTTTCATAGTGTGCTACCTACTTTCAAGATCTCATTCGGTTACAAATGAAATCTATGCCATGGGTTTTCCTTGTTAGCTGCATTTTATGAATGGAGGGAACATTATATTACAAGACTTTACTCAGCCCCTCTAATTTCAAATTTGGCAATAAAAGTTGGCACCTGTGGGAATGCCAATTGTTAGACAATTGTCTTTTACTTCCAAATCTACCTCTATGGGATTCTTGACTATTTTTTCTTGAGTGTCACCCCAGCAACACTCTTTTATTTCACCAATGTCAGTTCCTTCCCATTGCATGAGCTGAATGCAGTTTGTGATTTCCCAACACTCACAAAACCAGCTTTATAACACACACCTCACCCCACACCACCCCTAAGCTCAAAGGAACCAGCACTAGCCAGCACTTCTGCATACATAGCCGTTCCTCCAAACTTTCAAGTTTTAATAACTCCATCTTTACTTTATTCCCTCAGCCACAGGGTGGTAATTGTTTCCTGCCACTGCTACCTTTGTGACAACCTTAGAATTCTCATTTTACCCTTTCCGTTATGTTAATAACATACTTGGTCATTAAGGTGTAGTTTCTGTCTCCTGATTGGATCCTGACTGATACATTTTTCTAATTCTGATGGGGACTCACAGAGAGCTGGCTAAGCTTGCAGAAAAGTCTATGATCTTCCCATTTTGTCTTGATTATACACTAGAAGGCATCCAGAGAACTGTGCTTCCAGTTGGTTGTGTTCTCCAATGGGTCAGGAAGCTCTGGTTTGTCTTTGTTTTTTCATGCACAAATAGTGAATAAGTGGAGTATGTCCACACTTGAACTAATAAATAACCTCTCTGAAATACAGTAAAATTTTGCCATACCACAAAAGTGAGACCAAAAAATTCAATTTAATTTCAGGTCTGAATTGTTGTGGCTTACTATGAGATTAATGAAGTGTCTTATGTGCACCTGCACAGCCAGCTTACAGAGAGTTCTGAGGACTGAGGAGATGAATGCTAGTTGCCTTATATCTAAATATTGATGCAATTCTGCGGGGTTTACTGTACTACTGGTACGATGGTAACAAAAAAGGTGAACTTTGTTTTTAATCCAGAAATCCTTTACATTTATGATGGCTCTAGTTATAAATGCTACTTTCAACTGAAAGGTATGATTTTATAAACTCAACTGTTGGGGATGCCAGGATGGCCCAGTGGGTTGAGTGCTCGTCTTGCAGCTGCGGGGTCCTAGTATTGTATCCTGACCCCAGCCTGTGTGGACCCATGTTCACACCCCCAATTGTCTCCCACCCCAGGGGGAAGGGCCCCGGCCAGTTCCTGCCCTGCAGAGCCCTGTGCCCACCTATGAAATGAGACTGTAGAAAACTAATGACATGCAACTGTGGAGACTGCTCTGGGCCCTTCCCCTTCTCTCTGTCTCTCTCTAAAAAAAAACAATAAAAATAAATTCAACTGTTCTTGTGATTAGCTGGTATAACCACTATGGAGATCATTTAAACCAAATTTGATAAAGTTGAAGTTGCATATACCCTCTGATTCAGCCATTCTACTTATAGCTATATGCACTAAAGAAACTTCAGCAGATGTATACAAGGAATGTGCTCAAGGATGCTTATTGTAGCAAACAAATTGGAAACAACTTAACTGTCTATCAACAGGACAATGGATTAATTGCTATTTAACTAGATAATTGAATATTATACAGTCTATGTATATTAACATAGATTAATTTTAGAAATATGACATGAAAAAAGCAGGTCATAGAATGATAAATTATATACCATGTAGTATGATAGAATAAATTTTTTTTATTAACTGTTAAATTTATTGAGATGACATTGGTTGATAACAATTACATATTTTCCAGCTGTACAATTCTACATTACATCGTCTATGTATTGCATTATGTGCTCACCACCCAGAGTCAGCTCTCCTTCCATCACCATATATTTGATGCCCCCTCCCAACTCCCCCTCTCCCCCAGCTGCTCTCCCACCCACCTTCCCCTTTACTCTCAGATAACCACCAAACTATTGACTGTGTCCATGAGTTTTTGTTTCTTTGTATAATAAAATTTAAAAATTCAAAATAGTACTACTTTTTATGGATACATATACACACATATACATATTTATGTACAAAAACATGGATGGAAAAAAAAATATATATAAAATGGTTACTTTCTAGTTTGGGAAAAAGTACAAGAAGTTTCACCTCTATTTTCTTTTTCTTTCTTTCTTTCTTTCTTTCTTTCTTTCTTCCTTTTTTTGACAGAGAGAGAGAGACAAACAGAGAGAGACAGAGAGAAGGGGGAGGGCCCCCAGCAGTCTCCATTGTTGTGCATCATTAGTTTTTGATAATGGTTTCATTCCACAGGTGGGCACTGTACTGCGCATGGCAGGGACCGGGCTGGGGGCCTCCCACATGGGCCCTGGCAAGAACTGAATTGGGGGCACACCCCAGCTCAGCATATGGGTCCACACGGCCTGGGGCCTGGTTTCGATCCTTGGACCCCAGGATTCAAATCAAGTGCTCAACCAGCTGAGCCATCCCAGCTTCCCCTCTATTTCTTAACAATCAAAAAAATCTCAAGTAAATATCATAAAATGTAATATTCTTTATATTGGGGAATAGGTACACAGGTACTTATTATTTTCTGTAAGTTTGAAATAATTCATAATAAATTTATTTTTGAAATACCAGTCTAGTATTTGTTGTGCTTTGGGAAATCTTTTCTGATATCTTTAGAGTGAGTGATGTATTTTTTAAATTTACTGTTATAGTGCTATACTTTGTAAAAGACTGTAAGGTAATAGAATACTGTAGGTATAGGGGTGGGGGCAGGGGAACCATCAGAGAAGGGAAAAGAGAAAACCCTGACCTAAGGCTGTGTACATAGGTGGATGCACAGGGAGGGATGGGGGCGGGTTCAGGAAGGGAACACACGCTGAGTGAATCGGGATAGGCGGAGAAGAAAGAAGTGAAAACTTGTCCAGGCTTCTCATCTGATTATAACCTCTTTCAGGGAAGGAATTAGACCTTATGCTCTGCTCACATCTTCTTATCTATGGTAGCCATTTCCTTCCAAGGGGCACTTAATACATATGTTGACTGTTTACCATTCTGTCTTGTCAGTAAAATTTGCAACCTATGACTAAACACTAATACTCTACTTATTGATTATGCTGGACACTCACCACTCAAGTTGAGTTGCTGGAGATCTTTCAAAGATAGAAAAGACAGTGGCAGACAACTTATTTGATTGTTGTATGCATTTAAACTAACCAAACTTCTCAAATTCCCTATATTTCTTGGAATCTCTCTGATTGCATTATTTGAGATATCAAGTCTTTTAAGTTGAGTCATATTAGACAGCTCTTCTGGAAGTCTTGTTAACTGTAACAAAGATTAAAAAGTTATATTTTCAATAAGTATTTCTATGACTAATACTTTTTCTAAAATCAAATGGAAGGAGGAATTTTTATTTATTTATTTATTTATTTATTTATTTATTTATTTATTTATTTATTTTGTCTTAAAGAGGAGATATTTTCACTATGTCAGTAATCCCTTTGTGACTCCCTTCCTTGCTAAAACCCACAACATATTGTGTGGAATCCTAGGACCTCTTCAGTCTGACACATACTACCAATTCAACCCTAGACTTGCTAACCCACTTTTCTCACTCTCTAAACACTTGGTGTTTATTGCCACCTTATTTCTTTCTTCCCTCATTAAATCTAATTTCTTCTTCCCGGAAGTCTTTCCCAATTATTCTGTTCTACATTTGATACCTTCTTTCTACTCTTATAAATATTGTTTGTTTGTTTTTTAAGATTTATTTTATTGTTCTAATAGACTGACAGAAGGCGAGAGGGTGCTGAGCAGTCTCCATAGTTGTGCATCATTAGTTGTGCATCATTAGTTGTGACATGATTTCATTCCACACAGGTAGATGTGGGGCCCCATGGGGCAGGAACTGAACTGGGGGCCTCCACATGGGAGGCAAGAACCTTCACTGCTGGGCAACTACCAGTTGCACTGCAGTTCAGAATATGGATTTACAAGGGCTGGTCCAGGAATTGAACCCCGGACCTTGTGCTCAACCACTGAGCTATCCCGGAATCCCCAAACATTGCTTTTATTAGTCCCTTAGATGTTTTCCTTGGATTTTTAGGTGACACGATATACCTCTTATATTTTGTGTGTGTATATTCCTAGCATGTTGCATTTTGAGTAAATGCTCAATAAACCCCTTTAGAATAAGGTGACCAGATTTTAACATTGGTAAAGCGGGACACCATTGACTGGGGGGGAGGGGGTTCTTGATTAAAAATTTGGTCTATCTCCCGCCGTTCCCTAGCTTGTCATGCATTCTTTCCAAAAATTGGGACTTTTTAAAAATGCCGTGGAACGCGGGACAAATTGTTAAAAATTGGGACTGTCCCGCCAAAAGCGGGATATCTGGTCACCTTACTTTAGAATGGAGTCACACAGTTTGGCAATGTAGCCTAAAATAAAAATGCCTGTACAAAAAGTAATGCAAGGGATGCCGGGATGGCTCTGCAGGTTGAGTGCTTACTTGCAGCCCCCTGGGTATGAGGATCAAGTCCTAGTCCCAACCCATGCAGACCCATAGGCTGAACCCGGGTGTGCTCCGCATGTGGGAGGCCCCCATTCCAGTTCCCACCCTGCGTTGTCCCATATCCACCTGTGTGGAATGAAGCTACCGTATGTCGAATCTAATGACGTATAACTATGGAGACTGCTCTGGGCCCTCCCCCTCCTCTCTGCGTCTTTCTGTCAAAACAATAAAATAAATCTTTAAGAAAAAAAAGTAATGAAAATAACAGAAACTAAGATTCTCTGCTAAGGTGAAGAAAAAGCATACACGTTAAGAGAAATAAGGCCATCACAAGTGATTTTGAAAATAAGGAATGTTCCAAGAGCTTTTTCAGAGGAAAAATCACACAATTTTGGTATAAGATTCAATATAATGGTAATAGAAAAGGAACAGCCAGTAATGATTCCATCATTTCTAGATGGGTAGTTTAAAAGAAAGCAGCATCACAAACAAAAAGGGAGAGGTTTTGAAGGGAGTTACATTGGAAGGAACGATGAGTTTGAAGTTATGTTGACTCTAAGACAATAGAAGAATAAAAGGACAGGGTATTCCCAGGGAAACCAGTAACTGTGGGACTAGACCACTGGTGAGAGACCTGCTCCAGTTATGTAGATTTGAGAGTCATGTGCACGGTGTGGTGAGGCCTAGGAAGGAGTTAATAAAAAAGAGACAAATTAAGAACACAACCTGTATACTTTCACAGTAAGATACAGGAGAAAAAAATGAGAGGATTACAGATTAGCCGAGGAATTGGTTGATTATATGCACAACAAGTGTATTTTAATACAAGAGCAACTTTTAAAACACAACATGTATCATTAGTCATTCCATCAAACTCAAGCAACAATCCCTAGAGTAGCTTTCCTGGAAATGCACTGTATAGCAGGTATTAGGTTAAAAAAGATCAAATAAATTTGGGAAATGTGGGTTAAATAGACACAAACTAGTTTCTTTAGTGCAGGACTCTTCAGAGTTTTTCATATACTAACATTCTTTGTGATTCTCTGAGAACCCAGTGTTTTTCAAAGTCATTTGATAACAGGAACTCCTCTACCCATTTTTTTTTTTTTAAGTTATTTGTTTATTCTGAGGAGCAGCTCATGGCACTAGTTTCTTTAGGAACAGACTTTGGGAAATATTGTTCTAGAGATAATAGTCTGGCCTCGATCAAAGAACTTTAATCTGACTGTCACAGTCAAATTAAAGATAGCCAGATGCCATTTTTAATAATATATCTCAATATATATCAGTAATGTTTTGATTTTTTAAAAGAATTCCATAAAATTCACTCTTAGAGTTTGATTAAAATGAAATGCTAAACTATAAAGAACATGTATTCCATTTGATCTAGCAATTTTTAAGGGAAAGTTTCCTTAATATGAAACTTTAGTTCATATTATAATATATTATAGTATAATACAGGATTATATCACAAGGAAATGATTATGATGCATTAAGTGATACAGAAGAATTTAAACTTGAATATATAATCTTTTTATAATTGCTTATAAAACCATATCCATAAGAAAAAAAAGACTAAAAGTAAGTGGTCAACACATAATCAGTATATTATAGTAATGTACTTGTGGAATGGTATTTTTTACTTTTCTCAACTTTCCAAATTTCCAACAATGTGTTTATATTAATCCATAACTTTTAAACTTCTTTCATAATTTAACTGAAATAAGAAGAAATATATACATTTGTCAGCTTTACTTGGCATTTCATTTGAATGAAATACTTTACTATAAAACTTTTGTGTTGAGAAGTGCATTTGTAAGCCATGTTTGGAATTAAAAAATAAAACCTGTCCTTTAAACAATAAAATATGCCAGCTAAATTCAAAGCACATACTCATATGCTACAGCAGGGGTGTCAAACTCAATTAAAACATGGGCCATTTGGTGCAACAGGCAAGATTCACGTGGGCCACATCACATTTACAAACCTCGCCGGAACTGAGTCAGCGCGTTTATACACACCCACAGGCCCCCAGGAAAGGCCCTGGGCCACGTGGATACTGGTCTTCAGTAGTTAAAGGGTTAACGAGGGAATTGTGCATACGGTATTGCCTCGATCTCCCCTAAGCGCTATTTTCTTCATAACAATTTTTTCTATTTTCATTTTATTTCAGAGCATCGTGGGCCACAAAAAATTACCTCGGGGGCTGCATGTGACCCGTGGGCCGCTAGTTTGACACCCCTGTGCTACAGCTTAGATTCTGACCCCCTCCAGTCTCATTCCCCCTCCCAAATCCCGCAATATCACTCTCTTACCTTTATCCCATTTATCTGACTTATATTCAGCTCTTCCAGTGATTGAAGTTGACACAGTTCAATAGGAAAATATGCAAATTGATTGCTTGAGATGTTTAATTTCTGGATTCCTTTTAAGGTATAGATCTCTGAAGGGATGTTCTGTATTTGGTTTTCTGAAAAATCGAGTACTTGCAAATTTGCTAAAGTACACACTTCTATAGGGAAAGTTTCAAATTTATTACAGCATAAAATAAGAACATGTAGTGATGCCATCTTGGAAATAGATGGTGGAATTTCCCTTATTTGGTTTTTACTAAGGTCCAGGTATTGAAGATTAACAAGAGAACATAAGTGCTCAGAAAATGTGAAGAGTTTATTTTCATTAAGCTCTAAATAAAGCAGTTGTTTACTGAAAGACAAATCCACAGGTATTTCTGAAATATAATTTCCACTAATACTCAAATAATAAAGAGACTCTAAAGCACATAAACCTAATGGAAAATACATTATTTTATTATAACTCAATTCAACTTTAGTTATTTTCCTGCAGTTTTTTATTTCAATGGGAACATCTGTGATTATATTTCCTGAAAATTCTAGACTGAACACATTATTAAGATATGAGATATCTTCAGGCATTTTCACTATATTATTTCTGCTTACATGAAGTTTTCTTAAATTTTTAAGCTTGTGGATGTTCTTAGGAAGTTCTGTTAATTTATTATCACCAAAACTAAGACATTCCAACATCACACAGTGGGAAATTTTCTCTGGTATTTCTTTCAATAAATTTTTATCAAGTATTAGAATCCTAAGCTCCCTAAAGTTCTCAATTTTGTGTGAAATAACTTCTAATTTATTGTTAGTCAGTTGGAGTTCTTGCATTTTGAGCAATTGAAAAATTTGCACTGGCAAAAATGTAAGTTTATTGTGCTCTATTAAAAGTTTTTCTAAATTTTTAAGCTCCCTAATTTCTTTTGGCAAACTGATTATCAGGTTTCCAGAAAGGTTTAATGAAATTAACTTTGGAAGGAAGCACAAAACTTTAGGAAATATTGTTAACTGATTATATTCCAGATTGAGAACACTCAAATTTTTCAAACTAGACAGAGTATCTGGTATTTGTCTTAACTTATTTTTAGCCAGACTTAAAATTTCCAGATTTCTAAGACTTTCTAAGCCAGAAGGCAAATTCTCTATGTTGTTGTTATTTAAAAAGAGTTGCCTGATATTCCCAAGCTGTGATATTTCTTTAGGTATATGTGATATTTGGTTGTGACTGACATTTAATATCCTTAAATTGTGAAGTAACTGAATTTCAGATGGAAATGATGATAATCCATTATCTTGTAAGGATAGAATTTCAAGTCCTAGCAGATCACCTGAGTCTGCTCCTTTAAAACTTTTGATTTGATTCTCATCTAAATATAGATATTTTACGTATTTTGTTTTTAAAATGTCTTTAGGGAATTCTTGTAAACCTTTGGCCGTGAGGTTAACTGTAAAGTTATCTGACTCTAAGTCAAGTTCTTTTTTATTGTCTTCAGAGAGTTGTAGACTAGATTTTTCTAATGTTTCATGAGATAGGAAGTCAATAGAACCCTCATATTCAGCAGTCGTCTCAATTACTGATGATGATAAACTTTGTGATGTTTCAGTTATTGCTTGCAAGCTGTCATAGCTAGTGACTATTTCAGAAGATTGAAGAGCTTTCCTTTGTTCTTCATTTCTCTCAGACTTACTTCCTGAGGAGGAGGTATCATCATGTATGCCTAATTTATCTTTTCTAGGTTGTGTTTCACAAACCTGGTCTAAAGGTTTCTCATCAGAATCTTCCTTTAACAAATGAGATGTTTCTTCAATAAATCCAGGTTTCTCCACCAACTGTGATTTAGATTCTTTCCTAGATTGTTTAGTGATATCCTCCACCTCTTCTGAAGTATCCTCCTCTGCAGACATCTTATTTGCTGATGTGTTTTATACCAATACAAGATTGTATACCTCAATTATAATTTTCATGTATAATTTTTTCCTTTGAACCTAGAAAATAAATATTATTAAATGAAGAAGTGAAAATGTCAAAATTATAAATAAATTTAAATATACGTTTTATTCTATAATGAATAATTTAATGAATATAAAAACAATATTTATAACTAATAAGCTAATTTATATCTGATTACTGGTTAAATATAGTTTATTGATTATGTGCATTTATCACATGACACTTGAAATTAAAATGACAGAATAAAATATCAAAAGGAAACATAAGGGAATGAAAATATTCCGCAAATTTGGGGAAGACAGAAAGGGGACAGCCTATGCCCACACCCCATGCTACGTGCAGAGTGTCATTCCCATTATGGACATTGTGCGTCTACATATGGTACTGAAGTGTCTTGCCCCAACAAATCCAGTACGTTATGACAATTTCCCAATTGGTGGAAGTAAAATGTCTTAAGGAAAGTGAGGTTGCTTTCTGTAAGAGGAAATGATTAATATTAATAGAAATAAAATAACCTTTTCAAGGACTGAAGTTTAAGTCTTTTGTGTGACTCCTGAGGTATCTGCACAGCTGGGCAGCACCCCTTTCAGATGTCTGGGTCCCTCCTCTAAGTTTGTGGTTTTTAATAACTCACCCTCTCTCCTTTGTCCCTTGATCCTCGTGTGGTAGCTACTTCCTAGTTTACTATCTGTGTTACTGTAGTTCCCCTCACCTTTTCAGGTCTCCAGTTCTGTATAAGAGTCTCCCCTCATCCTCACAAGCACTGAAAGTCTCATTTAAAAACAAATATTGGGGAAGCCGGGATGACTCAGTGGGTTAAGCGCTCACTTTGCAGCGCTGGGTACGGAGGATCGAATCCCGGCCCCGGCCTGTGCGGACCCATGTGCTGAACTGGGGAGTGCCCCCAGTTTAGTTCTCTCTGTGTCTCTGTATCTCTCTCTCTCTCTCTGTCAAAAACAATTTTAATAAATAAAGTTAAATGAAAGAAATTAAAAAAAACGACAACAAATATTGCCAATGTGATAGGCAAAAATAGGCCTCGGCTCTGTTTTTGTAAATATTAGTAAAGTTGAACAATGTCCCAATGTAATTTGCTAAATTATCTGAAAGACATACACATTCCGGGCGCCCCAGGACGTTTTTTTTACATTGTGCATCAACTAGTTGTTTCCAGGACTGTGGGGACAAGACCCCTTAACAGAAGCTAACGCAACGTGGGGCCGGAGGCACACCTGGGCATGCCGAGGAGGACGTGCAGAGCTGCTGGTATTGAGGGGGAATGGGAGCAGGAGAGAACCTGGGCTTGGGTTAGAAGGTTCCTGAAGTCACAGCACGTCGCGTCGCCTGGAGCTGCTCGCAGCGCGGCGACTCGGGCCGCAGGTGGAGGGCGCGGCGGAGCAGCAGCGGCTCCCGCGCGGCCGCGCCCCTGCGCCCGCAGTCAGGGCGCCGGCGCCTGGGCCGCGCCCCGCGCGTTTGTGAGCTGGCCGGGGGTCACGCTGGCACCCTGGCGGGGAGCCCGGGGCCCGCTCCCCAGCAGGGTGGAGAACGGGCGTCTGGATCCGTGGCCGGCGCATCGGGATCTTCCGCGGACACTGGGTTCTGACTTGATTGGGCTGGGGTGCGGCCCGGTCTTTTATTGTAACGAGCAGCCAGGCCGGAGGGTCCCTGGCCTGGACGCTGGTCCCCGCCAAGGTTCCCACCAGTCTCATCAACACGAGTCGGATTCGGGGCTGGTCGCGCCGGGAGGCGCTTCCGTCGGCCTTCGCTTTCCTGCCTGCGGGGCCACCAGCAGGCGACACAGGCACGGTGCAAACGCCGTGACGTGCGCGACCACTGTTGGACCAAAGCACCTCGCGGGGTCCGACCTCTTTGCCTCGGGTACCCCGGGTCCAGCCAGGCTCCCAGCCGGGAACCCCGCTGAGCAGAACCGAGCGCGCGCACGTGGGGCGGCAGTGACCGCGCCGCTGTCACAGGGACCCCGTGAGACCACGCGGATCCGGACACGTGGGGCGGGTGTGCCCCTGCGATGACCAGGGAGAGCACTGGGGAGCGAGTAGCCGGGAGGGGCTGAACTCCCGGGTGACCGTGACCTACCTTTGCCCATCGTCTAAGCAGCCGGACGACTCAAGTTACAAGACTAGCTTAGCGCTAATGTAACCCAAAACACGGTATTTATCAGAAAGCAGGAACTATTTGCAGACCACGAGGATGTAATTGAACCAGAGATAGAGCTGTTAGAAAAGAGATAGCAAAGGGATCGTGCTTGGTTTACTAATAGCAGTGTCTAAAATATAGCAAAACTAAATAAACCAATGAGTTTTACCATGAGTGAAATAAAGTCTTCTGAAGCTGACACTTGAATTCATTCATGTCTTTTGACGAACACGATCACATCTGTGTTTCAAAGTGAAGTTTAAAATGTCCTTAGACTGCTAGTTTAACCTCTAATGCGTTATTATCCTTAGACTCATGGCAAGGCTTACCGTTCATTTGCAGGGGACCTTGTCTGCGGAAGAGGGCACTTCCACCCCAGCCGGGCCGCTGCTGCTGTGGTGACGAGTCACCACATCACACCGGTTATGATGGGGGGCGGGGTTGGCTCGCCGCTCTCCGCAGCCCTTTCCCATAGCCTTGCAGCTACTATCAAACTGTTTTAGTGTGTGGACCTCCCAACCCTTCCCACCACCACCAAATTTTAAAATTGAATAACGAATGCAATTAATTCTGCAAAATTTATGAAAAGCAGTGAAGGCTTTTATTATGCCATTTTCTGGATTGGATTTGCAGGCTGTCATTTGCCTGAGATAAGAACTTGGTGACTGATAATACATATAATTTGCTGGTGTTCTAGATGTCTGTGTTGTTGTTTATTATTGAGATATAATTGACATTTTACATAGTTTCTGGTGCACAAAACAATGATTTGATATTTGTATGTATTGCAAAATGCTCATCACAATAAGTATAGTAAACATCTGTCACCATACGTAGTTACAATTTTTTTTTTCTTGTGATGAGAACGTCTAAGATCTACTCATTTAGCCACTTTCAAATGTGCAATACAGTATTATTGACGACTGTCATCATGTTGTACATTATTTCTTCAGGATTTATTTATAACTGAAAGTAAGCTTGTACCTTTTGACCCTCTTTATCCATTTCCCCCACCCCTTGCGGTTGGCAACCACCAATCTGTTCTCTGTATACATAAGCTTGGAGCTTCTGTTTGTTTTTGTTTTTTATTGTTTTTGACAGAGAGAGAGAGCGAGAGCGAGAGCGAGAGCGAGAGAGAGAGAGAGAGACAGAGACAGAGACAGAGACAGAGACAGAGACAGAGAGAAGGGGGAGGGCCCAGAACAGTCTCCATAGTTGCACATCATTGGTTTTTCCACATAGTTTCATTCCACAGGTGGACGCTGGGCTGCACAGGGCAGGAACTGGGCTGGTGTCTCACCCCAGTGAGAACTGAACTGAAGGCACTCCCCAGTTCAGCATATGGGTCCACACGGGCCGGGGCGGAGATTTGATCCTTGGTCCCCAGGGCTGCAAAGTGAGCACTTAACCCACTGAGCCATCCCGGCTTCCCCTTCATTGTTTTTTTAAATTCCACATATAAGTGAGATCGTATGGTTTTGTCTTTCTCTGACTTATTTCACAGCATAATGCCCTTGAAATCCTCCATGTTGTCAGAAATGTCAAGATTTTTTTATGACTGAATATTTGTGTGTATCACTTTTAATTTTATCCATTCATCCATTGATGGACTTAGTTTTCTTCTATTTCTTGGCTATTGTAAATAATGCTACAGTGAAGATAGGGGTGCATATATCTTTTTAAGTTAGTGTTTTTGTTTCCTTCGGATACCCAGAGGTGGACTAGTGGGTTATGTGGTAGTTCTATTGGTAATTTTTAAATAATTTATTTATTTTGACATTTAATATTATTTTATATTAATTTCAGGTATACAGCATAGTGGTTAGCACTTCACATAGTTATTACCATATTATTAACTATATTCCCTGTATCTATGAGTTTGTTCTGTTTTGTTTATTTTGTTCTTTAGATTCCACATATGAGCAAGATTGCATTGCATCTGTCTTTCTTTCTCTGATTTGATTCATCACACACTTTTTTCGCACATATCAAACTCTTCCATTATAGTTTTTGCCATTGAGTTCTTCAAGATCAAATTACAATCTAAATTTTATTGATGTAATTCCTTTATTAAATTTGGTCAGTAACTCTGGGCAGTGTTACTTTGTTAATATTTCTATAAGTCTAATTTTTCTAGGATCAATTTTGGCAACTTTTAATGATAATGCCACTTTTTTTTTTTTTAACTGAACTGGGGGCCTCACCACATTCGGGAAGCACACCTCAGTTCAGCATGTGGGTCCTCCTGGGCCAGAGCCGGGATTTGATCCTCCGGACTTCAAAGTGAGTGCTTACCCCGGTGAGCTATCCCGGCTTTCCCAATTTTGGCAACTTTTTAATGTTCTTGTCTATTAGCCAGAATTTTGGCAACTTTTAACCTTACAAAATGTGATTTTTCAGTAAATTTTTTGCTAATATATTTATCATGTGCAGTGTTAGCTGTTCTGGTTTTATTTCTACAGTGGAAATTCATTTGTTGTGATTTGGATAAAAGTTTGTTTGAATTCACTTGCCCATCCTTGG
>PVKE010028542.1:0-20850 GCA_004027555.1 Craseonycteris thonglongyai
AGAGAGACAGAGAGAAGGGGGAGGGCCCAGAGCAGTCTCCATAGTTGTACATCATCAGTTTTCAACATGGTTTCATTCCACACAGGTGGGCAGGGGCTGCGCAGGGTAGGAACTGGGCTGGGGGCCTCCCACATGAGAGTCATGCCCCCTTGAGCCAGGGGCTGAACCAGGGGGTGAAAACCAAACTGGGGGCCTCCCTCATGGGAAGCACACCCCAGTTCAGCATATGGGTCCACACAGGCTGAGACCAGGATTCGATCCTTGGTCCCTGGGGCTTCAAAGCGAGTGCTTAACCCACTGAGAACATCCCAGCTTCCCAGGCTTTTTTACTTATAAACATGTTCCCATGTCATTTAATAAAATCTCCAATGGCTTAATATTGATGGCTGTTTAGTATTTAATCTTAGAAATGTAATATTAATATAATTGGCTTAATCTTCCTCTTTTTACTGCAAATTTTGATTATTTCAAAGTTTTTATTTATGCATATAAATAATGCCTTGATAAATATGTTTGTGCCTGAAGCTCTGTTTGCCTTTAAGTTTCTGTCCTTAGGAAAAATTTTAGGATAGTTACTGGTACAGATGATCACAGAACTAGCGAATATCGGAAACCTGGGCTCTAAGCTGACTAGTATTGTTTCCACTCACTTCCTCAATGCGGAAAATTCCCCTTTCGGCCAATACAGTTACCACCAATACTGATCATTACCATCGTCATTATTATGGCTGTTACCTTTGTGTTCTCTCTCATCTGGGACCGGATCACATCGCATCTCCTCCCTGCCAGCACCCTCATTGGTTTCCCCACTGCTGTCAGGATAAATCCCCTTTGGCTTACAAGTTCCTGCAGGAGCTCAGCTTGTCTTACCCTTGGCCTCATCTCTTGCGATTTCGCCCTTGAACTTCATGCTCTAGCCACCTTACTTGACTTATTATTTCTTGACTATACAGGAAGGTCTACATGACTTTGTATATGCAACTTCCCCTGCCTGGACCACTTTCTTTACCCCCAACCCCCAACCTCTCTCCTTAACTCCTACTAATCTCTCCAGATTATGCGTTGATGTTATTTTTCCTAGGCAATGTCTGAGAGACCGACAACCACACTGTGCCCCATTCCAAGACTGGCTGCCTGCCCCTCTCAATGCCTGCATGGCACTGTGTAAGGACCACCTAGTATATATCACACCATAGCATAACTGGCTGTTTTTCCCACTAGATCCTAAGCTCCTTGAGGGCAGGGACTATGTCAGGCTGACTGTTGCATCCTCAGTGCCTTTGCTGGTGGTCTGGCATGTGCTAAGTAGAGAAGAGATATTTGTGGAATAAGCAGAACACAATCTATGTTTAACGGATGGGTTTCTTGCTGTGATGAAATGAAAAAGTATCCCAGTGCTGAGTGATTGTGGGCCTTGAGGAGCTGCCATTTTCCTGAAGGATTTTTTTCTGATTAGAAAATGATGTGTCTCAGCAGCTGTGGCAAGAAAGTCGAAGCCAAATGCATAAGGCTCTGGTTAGCGGGAAAACATGGAGACAGGAGGGAAGTCCATTCATCCCTCATCGCACCGTAAGTTCAGACAATAGATCTAAACTCTGGCTTCTGGTTGGAAGTCCCCTTTCTCACACATGAGCAGTGCAGAAATGGATGAATGAATTCCTACTTATAAGAACCCTGCCACCACATGGAGACTACAAATCTCCCATGGCCTAGAGAGCAACAAGAACCATGTCCAGGGTGGTGACACCTCAGAACTGTCATACCTGCTTTCCAGACACAAAATAAAAATGTCCCTCATGGTTATCTGACACTTGTAAGGTAGCCCTCTAACTTGTCCCATCACATTTCCAGAGGTTGAGCTATCAGATTTCAGCACTTTCTAGAATCTTCGCAGGAAACAGGGTCATGGTAACTCATCCTCATGATCTGCCATGTTCTTCCCACCCATGAGCTGATGTGTCAGTATAAATACCTCAGGCCTGGCCAGTTTCCAAGTTATCAGAAGGCTTTTGTGTGCAGTGGAAAAATACAAAATCAGACATCAAATGACTTGGATTCTAGTCTAAGTCTGTAATTAATTTGATTGTGTCTATTTCTTTATGTGTCTGTTTCCTCATCTGGAATCTGAGGTGTTTTGTGATCAGGCCCCTCCAGGGATCCCTTCCAACTCAGGTTTTTCGGATCGACTCCTCCATAACCCTGTGCTTGGCATTGTTGGGGAATGGTTACAAAATAAAACATGCTTTCAGTCCTTAGGCAAACTGGTGAGGAAGAAAAGACAACCTGGAGTGGTCCACACACTCATGTTTGTGGAAATGCAAAATTAAAGGCTACTACCACACTGTTGGAGATACAGAAAAGGTTTCAGGAATGGGTACAATGTGAGCCTGTCCTTGAAGTAAACCATTTAGCAAAGGCCCCTGACCAGAAGTCGTCTCTGCTAGGAGCTACAGCCAAACTATCATTTTTGTTATAAAATGTACCAGAGTCCTAGAGAATCTATAAGAGGGACCGGTGGTCAGTAAAGCTTATGGGATAGGATGGGACAGGGTGTATTCATTTCCAATTTACCACCATACTTGGCTGTAATTCCTTATTCAGAGACTTTTCTCTGAGGTATCACTATTAATAATTCTTTGAAAATCACATTAGCTCAGTATAGGTATAGCATGCCTATATTTCCAAAAGGTATTATTGCCATTAGGGCATCAGAATGGAGTCTTAATCTTTGACTCTTCGACCAAGAGGAAAGAGGGGGAAGGAACTATAGTACATCAGGCTCTGAGCTGGGGCTAGATTGCACAGCCCCTGTGACTTATCCCTCCCCACACCCTCTGCCCACCTTGGCCTGTTATCCACATGAGTCATCAGTTGCTCCCTGTCTGGTAGGTTAGCTGTTCAGTGAACCATGGGGCTTTAATGGCTAAGAAACTTTCCAACAGTTCACTATGTCCACCTTTCACATGAAATCATGCCTCCCCTCCCATGTCCACCTTTGCTTTTCCAAAGGGAAAGGGAGAAGGAGCGCACATAGAAATGGAAGAAAAGAAAAAAGAGCAAGAAAAGGGCAGAACGGGTGTTCTGGAATTGTTTATCTGGTTTGCAAGTAGAGGACTGAAATAAAACCAATGGAAGACGATCTACGTGCCACTCCCATTGACCCCACTTCTAACCTCAAGCTTCAAGTCTCCAGTACGCTCATGGCTGCTGGGAGCAGAAGCACAGAAATCTGTAAATCACGTAATGTGGACTCACTGTCCTCATTGCATTTTTCACGTGCTATTAAAATGAATTTGGACTTGACCTTATTCAACAACAGGGTATAATCAGAGTTTCTGAGTTGAGCAGAATAGTTGAAGGGAGTAGCTTACATTTTATATCTGCCAGAATCACAGCAGGAAACAAATGGCACCTTCCAAAGGGGTGTTTGAAGAAAGTTTATTAAAAAGTTTATTTGACCATCCATTCACTCCTGTGAATGATGGTGGGGGTGGAGCAGAGCGAAGGCCGAAAGGAATAGTGTGGGAGACTCCTGGACCAAGTGCTCCAGGAGACAAATGGCTGCTGGCCAGAGGCTGTAGCAGAACAGTGAGGCTGGAATGGAGGGAGCTGGGTTAATAATCCTGTTCTCTCTTTCCTCCCACCCTCCAGTCTCCTGTGAGAGCCTCCCATTAGCTGAACCCAATGTGAAACCCAGTGAGAGGGCAAGAGTCCATGGACACCATCCACTCCAGTCTGCTTCTCAGGGTCCGAGCAGGGCAGGGCAGGCAGGTGCTGGGCATGCAGGGGCAAAGAGAGAGGGTCCAGGCTACATTTGTGTGGCATATAATGATATCCTGAGGTGTCGCTATCTAGATGGAGGGATAGATGTCTAGATAGAGACCTATTTTTAAATCTCATTTGACCCTCACAGCCAACCTGCAGGGTTTTTGTGTTTTTCAAATGGTGTCATTTGAGCTCTCAGAGATCAAATCATTGATCCAGCTAGAAAAGATGGTAGACTGAAGACATCAATCTAGGATTTTGACCTTTCTAGAATCCACCTTCTGCCTCAGTCTCTTTTCACACTCTACCTCCCTTCTCTTTTCATGCCCAGGGTTAACCTGTCCTTCAAGTCTAGTTTAAACCTGTCTGAATGAAGTAAGTGCATTGATTCCATCCCTTCTGACAGCCCAAAGAGCCTGGTTTCCAACTAGACACCAAGTAGCAACTATTCACTTATTGACTTTGTATTATTCTGGCATGTTGGCCCTTGAACTCGAGTCTGCATTCTTAAGACAAGATCAATAGAACATTCCTTGGGATGTCAACATCCAACAGCACTTGGCCCATTCTACCACTCAGCAGATGGTTAATAAGTACATCCTAAATTTAAATCAGCAGCGTGGGAAGGCACTCGGAAGACGTGTGTGTGTGTGAATGAAGATACATGTGCCAGCAGCGTTCGATGCAGGAAACAGCCACGCTAGCTGAAAGGGATCCAATACAGGGAATCGGGCACAAATCAGTGGGCAAGCAGAAGTCAGGGGCCCGCTTTTGACTATTGGCTTCAAGATCAGATTACTCTAGCTGTGATTCAGGAAGCCGTTATTGCTAATAGCTCACACCTCTCAAGTAGTGACCAGATACTAGGATGTGGAGATAGAGTTAAACAACCACAAACATTCACCTCTGACTGACCTTCTTCCAACAGCCACAGTACAGCCAGGTGATCTCTGCCTGCTTCTCCAGTGTTCATGCAACGTCAGCTCACTGGCCCAGTGCTCTAAATGTCATCGAGGACCCTAGCTCTAAGGAAGAACGGGAAGGAAGCGTCTGGCCTCTCCTTTCCTGCAATATTAAAGGGCACACAGAAAGTGCTGGGAATTAATTCGGAGAGCTCACAGAGTACGTGCAGCACGTGATGATAGGTGGCGGGGGGGCGGGGGGGGGACAGAGAGCATCTGTTCGCTGCCATCATTCAGAAATTAAGACAGTGTAGACGTGGCTAGATACTTAAGAGGGTCAGGAGGTTCAGTGAGGTGAGTTCTTTTGAGGTATTTTGGATGGGGCACTTTTATTCTGATTGGTGAAACTTGATGGGTTTTTCAAAATCAGCCTTGGAGGGAAGTGATGCCAACTGAAGACAGTCTGTAATGTGAAGGGGTGTGTGCAGAGGAAAGGCAACCAGCCTACCCTTGGCACGGGCAGGGCTGCAGTGGGGCGGGGCCAGCATACTAGAGGCGTTTAGGTGTATGAACCTGTGACGTTTGAGCACCAATAGCTCATTAAGAGCACCCCCCTACCTCCCCTATCACCCCACACACCTTAGCTACAAGCTTGAGCCTTTCTTGATCAACAGAGCCCCCTGGTGGTATAAAAACACATTTTTTGCAGCGTAGCAATACATTTGTTCCGTCTGAACTCAACTTCTAATTATGTGAAAGGAAAACACACACCAAAGCTGAGACAATGAGCAAGTTGGAACTGGAACTCATAATGCTTAGCTCCTGGCAACTGGGCGGTTCTTACCTACCCACCTGATGTGCCAGGCTGACCCTAGGAGCAAGTCCTGGCTGAGTTCTGCCCTGCCAGGCACATTTGTCAATGTCTGGACACATTTCTGACTCTCACAACTCAGGAGGGGTTGCTACTGATATCTAGTGAGTGGAAGCCAAGGATGCTGCTTAAACATTCTGCAATGCCCAGGACAAAAAAGAAGTGTCCGGTCAAAAATGTCAATAGTGGAAGGTTCCGGGATGCCTCAGGGGGTTAAGGGCTCGCTTTGCAGCCCTGTGGTCCAAGGATTGAATCCTGGCCCTGGCCCCGTATGCTGAACTGGGGTGTGGCCCCCAGTTCAGTTCTCACCCAGGCAAGCTTCCCATGCAGGGGTCCCTCACCTGGTTCCTGCCCTGCGCGGCCCCCGCCCACCTGTGTGGAATGAAACCATGTTGAAAACTGATGATGTACAACTGTGGAGACTGCTCTGGGCCCTCCCGCTTCTCTCTGTTTCTCTCTGTCTGTCAAAAACAATAAAATAAATCTTTAAAAAAATGTCAATAGTGTCTCAATTGAAAAATTCTGTCTTAGAGGTGGATAGTATCCCCCTTCCTCCCACCATGCTCCTCAGGATGTCACCAGCCTCAAACCCTCTGCATTGCTCAGAATTCTCCTCAACCTGAGACACTAGAAGATACAAAAAAAAAAAAAAGAATAAGAAGCCACAAACCTCACACCCATTAGGATTATATATATATATATATATATATATATATATATATATATATATATATATATAATATTATATAATTATATTATATTTAATATGTAATATAAAATATATATTATATATAATATGTATAAAGCATTGGTGGGGATGTAGAGAAATTGAAACACTTGTATGTTGCTGGTGGGAATATAAAATGATATAGTCTCTGTGGAAAACAATATAGAGGTTCTTCAAAAGTTAGGCAAACTTTCTGTATGATCCAGGAATCAGTATATCCCAAAAGAGCTGAAAGCAGGGACTCAAACAACTACTTATACACCAGTGTTCATAGAAAATAGCCAAAGAGTGGAAACACCCCAAATGTTCATCAACAGAAGGACAGATAAACCAAATGTGGTCTATAAATACAATGGAATATTATTCAGTCATAGGAAAGACTGAAATGATCATACATGCAGTAATATGGGTGAACCTTGAAAACATATGCTAAGTGAAATCAGCCAGACACAAAGGGACAAATATTGTGTAATTCCACTTATGTGAAGAAGCTGGAATAGGCAAATTCAGAAACACAGAAGGTAGAATGGTGGTTGCCAGGGGCTGGGAGATGGAGAAATAGGAAGCTATTGTTTAATGGGTGCAGTTGCTATTTCAGAAGATGAAATTGTTCTGGAAAGAAATAGTGATGCTCACACAACATTGTGAGTGTTCTTAAGGCCATTGAAGTGTACACTTGAAAATGATTAAAAAGGTACCTTTTATATTATGTGTATTTTATCACAATAAAAACAAAACAAAACAAACAAACAAAGCCACAAACCTGGGATTCTCAGCTCTTGAAGACCAAACAGTAGCCAAGATCAACTGGGTCCCCGGCTTGCTAAGACCTTCTGACAGTGACCAGGGAAGGTGCAAAGCCATGTTTGCAGGGACCTCTGCCAGGCCATGACATATGAGCTGAGGATTTGCCGCACGTGGCTTTGATTACCCCGGGCTCAGATTGGATTTCATGGGATTGAAGACAACGGGCAGCAACATGGCTGCCTCTTCAGCTCACCAAGAGGACACCACTGAAAAGTCTGAAACGCGCTGCGAGAGGGAGCTCCTTGGAAGCCCTTTTGGCTTCAGATGCGGAGTGAGCAAGGCTCTGCCTTTCTGTGGGAAAGAGATAAGGAAAAGGGGCTGGAACTTGAGGCAGGAGGACGTTGCCAAGTCCTTCTGGCTGTCCCTGAATCTTTGCTGTGCCTGTGAGGTGCCATCTCTGCTCAAGTGAAGGAAAAGCTACTTTGTCCCGGCCACCTCTCTGAGGCCTCTCACTGTCTATGTGTGAGTGTGCAGGTGTGTGCATGCACACATAGGTGGCTTATTTAACCTTTTCCTCTAAGCTACTGATCTCAGTCTTTAGAAGACAGGGAAGATAGTCCAAGGTTGCAGTTTGTTCCGATTATGAGCCAGTTAGCATTACACAGTGCCAACTGTCTTAAGTCACCGAGGGCACACTTGCCTCAGCTGGCCAGCTGGCACCAGGAAAATGCATAAAGGAATAGGGGTGACTCTGGGCAAGCCATCCACACCCAGCCATGCCCAAGCCTCTAGGGATCAGAAGGCTTCGTAAGGCTTTGTGAGTCATGTTGAAGGAAAGCAGTAACTGGCATATGGCACCTGCTGACGATCACCCAGAAGAGGCCGCGGACCCCAGACATATCCTGGTGTTAATATCAGTCTCTTTCCATCGACTGAATCCTCCAGCAGCATGACTGCACGATTCTTTCTGAAGTTGCAAGCGGTGTCCATGGTATATACCCCACGCTTTTCCCAGTGACATTTTTGGGTCCCCATTGAGAGATGTCAGTAGCTGGTGAACCTGGCTTCTCAGCTGTCACAACTGGAGGTGTCTATGTGACCAGACTAGCCCCTGCAGAACCCACAGGCTATATCTGGCCACCCCCCTGGTGCTAGCATTTAACCCAGCATTCTCCTCAGACAGCCGCAGAAAAGAACTTCCACTGTGGAAATGAGTGCAGGGTCAGAAAAGCCACGGATTTCCTAAAGCCTGGATGTAGGGGTGAAGTCACCCCAAGCCACACTCAGGGGCCCAGCAATGCCCCCATCGATTGCCTGCTTGTGCAGGGTTTGTGACCCTATGAGAAACCCCAAATCTCTTGAGGCTCTTTACTATACCTCCCTACAGGAAAGTCAATGTAGTAATTCCCATCTTTTTGTTCATGTTATAAGATGCCCTCCCCCCAATTACCACCTTTTTATTCTAGTTCCCTAGTTTCTATCCACCTTCATGCCTCCTGTTACCGGTATGTAAACCAGTTAAGTCAAAGCCAACCATCTTAAACCCCGTTTTCTTCTGGAACCTTTTATTTGCAACTCCAAAACCTGACGCTAGGTGGCAGTAGCACGTTGCGCTTTGTATACGGCGGTTCCCACTGGCTGCGTCTGGCCGGCACTGAGCAGGGAGTGAGCGCTGCGTGACCTCACTTAATCCTACAGTGACACTAGACCTAAGTTATCAGCCCAAGATCACACTGCTCATCAGAAGCAGAGCTGGGTTTTTGAACCCAGGTCTGGCTATTTTAAAAGCCCACGTGTTTGCATTAAGCTTTGTTCTCAGGGTGGAGTTTCTTCAAGAGCCTCCTTACTTTTTTTAATTTATGTGCCCTGCAGTTTGCCTTCCCATCAAAGCCCTATCGTGTTCCCATCTACGTATCTCAGCCTGGGAAGTAAGCCAATTTCCATGTTCTGAATCTCCCCAAATTCTAGGCTGAGTGGGACTCACAGAAGGGGCTCAATGCATTGTGAGGGCTTGACCCACATGAGATCTCAGCAGGTGGGGGGAGGGGTGCTTGCTGAGCTATACCTGGTACCTGGGGGGTGGGATGGGGGGTGGGGGCTGAATCCATGGTCAAGAAGGCAGGAGTAGAGGAAGCCAGGATGGCTCAGTGAGTTAAGTACTTGCTTTGCAGCCCAGAGGTCCGAGGATCAAATCCCGGCCCTGGCCCACATGGACCCATATGCTGAACTGGGGTGTGCTTCCCATGCAGGAGGCCCCCAGTTGGATTCTCGCTCCCGGTTCAGCCCCTGGCTCAAGGGCGCGTGCCTCCCATGTGAGAGGCCCCCAGCCCAGCTCCCACCCTGCCTGGCCCGCCCACCTGTGTGGAATGAAACCATGTCGAAAACTGATAACGCACAGCTATGGAGACTGCTCTGAGCCCTCCCCCTTCCCTCTGTCTCTGTATCTCTCTCTCTCTCTCTCTCTGTCAAAAACAATAAAAGACAAAGAAAAAGAAGGCAGGAGCAGGGAACTGATAGAAAATAAAGGTCTAGCCTTCACCCTCCTTTTAATGCGGCTTATGCGGCCTGTTGCCAGGGGAGGGCAGCTACGTGTACAATCAGGTTGGACCCCACAAATGGAAACCGAGGCTCTAGAGCTTCATCTCTGACAGTGCCCCACCCCCTCCTGGATAGATCACCCCCAGAGCCAGACCCCAAATGTCAGGCCACCAATTCTACCCGAGATAACCCACAGCTCAGGGGGTGCCTTCGTGAAAAGGGGCCAGTATATGGGACAGCAATACCGTCGTACTTTGCTCCTCAACCGCTTTGAATGCATCCGTTGGGTGCTCAACACACTTTGACGTGAACATTTTGTCCCAGTGTTCATTGTGTGTTTGGTATTTGATGGGCAAAGTAGAGCTTGTCCATGTTGATTGCCTCATGACTTGCTGAAACTCTTGCCCTGTGTACATCCCCTTGCGGTCTGGTCTTATCTTGGCTTCATCTTGCGTATTTTTGGTTTGGGAACGTATTCCATTCATTTACATTATTTCTTATGAGACGAATTTGCTTGGTACTCGTCATTTTTGGTACTCATTGCACCTCCTGGAACCAATTAATAACAAGTACTGAGGTACCACTGTACTAGAAAATGCTCTGTGCTAGGGACATATTGTGAAAGCTACCGGCGCTTCTAAAGTGGTTGGAATGGGATGTAGCTAGAACTAGGTGACCAGGTAGATAGCCAAGGAACCAGAGATGAGAGGAAGAGGACTCAAGGGAGTCAGGAAAGCTCTGATTACATTCTACCTGCAGGCTCCAGAGTCTGGGGGTGGCTGAACTCTGCAGGTCCCCTGAGCATTCCCAAAGCCCTTTCACAGATGGAGTCCCATGTGAGTCTCACAACAGTCCGCAAAGGTGGGTTTATCAGCCCCAGTTTATGATTGAGAAAACCGAGGCCTGGCGACCGGAAGGAGCACCCCAAGCCACGGAGCCACTGAGTGAGTGAGCCAGAACTTGAACCCAGGTCTCTTAATTCCAAATAGCTCCCCACTTGATTTTATTTTTTTTAACAGATCATGGCAAAATGATTTAAAACAGGGGTGTCCAACCTTTGACTTTCCTGAGCCACATGGGCAGAAGAGGAATTGTCTTGGGTCACACATAGAATACACTAACACTACCAATAGTTGATGAGTTAAAAAAAAAAAGTCACAAAAAAATCTCAGAATGTTCTAAGAAAGTTTATGAATGTGTGTTGGCTGCCTTCAAAGCCGTCCTAGGCAGCACGTGGCCCAGGGACCACAGGTTGGACAAGCTTGGTTTAAAAGATCAACCTGAGGAGTTTTTAGAAAGCTACATTTTTCATTGGTGGCATTAAATTGGCCCCTGTGTTTGAGATGGTGCTGACTGTGGGTGGTAGACTAACATCTCTAATTTAAGGCCTAGTTGGCAAGCTTTTTAAAAAATGACAACCCTATGGTAGCCCCAAAATTTATATTGGGAACTTCTCCGGTGTATGACATCCGTGAGCCTGGAACCAGTAGCCTGAAACCAGTACACAGTATTCCCAGATGCACGGGCGAATAAAACAATCGGGAAGCCACGGTGCTGGTGTCACTGTCAAGGCCAGGTGCTCAGGCTGCCCCTGCCTCCGTCCAGGTCAGGGATCCTGGCTTTTTGCTTCCCCTCTGTTCCATGTCACCCTCACTGCAGATTTGGTCGCATCGTCTCTTCATGGGTGTCTGGCCAGGTGAGGGGCTCCACTCAGGGCAGACAGGTGACAGCTTCCTTCCAGGGCGGCCGCTGCAGGGTATTTGGGGCGAGGAAAAGACCTTGACAGATTGTGTTGGGAGCAACTTGGCTATGTAAAACATTCAGTTATGTAAAACGGATTTGATAGGGCACTGCCTAGAGAAGAGACAGTCTATGAACCTCCAGGTCTTGGCTGTGTACCACCACAGCTCTGGTCGTAACCCTTTCAATATCTCCTCTTTGCCTACATAGTAAAATGCAAAATCCTGAGAGGCCAGAATAGCTCAGCAGGTTGAGTACTCGCCTTGCAACCATGAGGTCCTTGGATCGAATCCCAGCCCCGGCCTGTGCAAATCCATATGCTGACCTGTGGCACAACTGGTAACCTCCATGACTCTGTGACAAAGGTTCTTCCCTCCCATGTGGGAGGCCCCCAGTTTGGTTCCCATCCCATGCGACCCCACATCCACCTGTGTGGAATGAAACCATGTCCCAACTAATGATGTACAACTATGGAGACTGCTCTGGGCTCTCCCCCTGCTTCTCTCTCTCTCTTATACACCTTCTCTCAAATAATAAAATAAACCTTTAAAAAATAAAATAAAATGCAAAATTCTAAATTTATAAACTTGGACCAGCCTCATGCACAATCTGGCCCCATTGCCCTTTCCCATGTGTTCTGGCCACCCACTACCATTGCCACTGGAGAGAACAGGTATTTTATGTTATGGTCAAGTGCCAAGCCTTGTACCTTAAATTCTACCCAGCTCGGCGTAAGAGTGACATCCTTGGATGAACGTAGAGAAGCTAATGAGGATACATACCCTCCTCACCCCAAATGTGACAGGCTTTAGAATATCCCTGGCACCCAAACTGATTAAAAATATACTCCTTTCTCCAAAATGCATGAGTATATATTAAATTAGCAACATTCGTACTGCCAAGATAACTTTCTGGTCTATTTTTAAGTTGTAACACTTAAACAAAGTCATTCAAAACTCTTTAAGCTCGGTGAAACCTTGAAGCTATGAATGAGGTATATTTTCTTACGTTTCAACAATCAAAACATTATACTTTAATAAATCTCTGAGAGCATCACTATGAAGATGAAAATGGGGAACCGCAGCTACCATTGGATCCATTTCTGAAGAGTTGTGTCTGTTCCTGGCTACGTGGGATGCTTATTTAACTGGCACCGTTGATTGTGTACAGTTAACAGCCTGTGAAAAATGGTGTGCAAACATTTATCAGTGGGTTGTCATGGAGGGGCTTTGTTAAGCCTGGATCAGGAGGCTTGGTCCATCTCACCAAATCTACCTCCACTGTTACCTGGAGAAACTTACATCAACTTCTCTGATCATATCAACTCCCTCCCATTTCAATGTCAGAAAAGAGCAGATCCATGTACAGCAGACTTTCCATTAACCAGAACTCAAGCAACCAGCATTCTCAAGCAATGGCAAGGAAAAAGAAGTAATATTACTTTTCTCCCGCATAGGTGCCAGTTAACCCAGAGTCTACTGTAGTCACATCACTTACAAGAGTAAATATGATACAGTCAATGACAAGAGAAACTGACAACATCAGCATCCTTTTATGAAGCAGGAGTTACCAAGAGAACAATTGCTCAGGCATCCCCCACAAAAGCCACAAGTCAAGATAGCCACCCTGCCCTCCTTCCCTGTGCCAATGGCTTCATCACCAAGTTGGCACGGTGCCCTCCAGACAACTTGTCATGTCCTAAGGCTGCAATTGAAGCTAAAGGTTCATCATCAGCCAGATTTACTTTGCCTTAAGTCTCCCACAGCCAAGAAAAGAAATGCTCAGGTCAGAATGCTTTCTGGCAAATCAAGAAGTGACGACAACCAGAGGTGTCTTTCTGGACACTGCGCTGCTTTTTGTGTTATTTGTAACATTTACCAACACCATCGTGCCACCTTTCAAACCACACTGGGCGAAAACGCAAGACTCTTTTTATAAACAACCCTCCATTCACTTTGAATATTTACATATATCTGGGGTTGTGTAGTACCTTGTAATAGCAAGCATTCTATATTCCATAGGTCCTACTGCTGCTCCTTATGCCACATGGGTACTTAATCAATGTTGCATTAAGTCGTGGATGGGTTGTAAGTCAGCACATTATAGGATCTCCTATGGGGCGAACACCCTCAGAGAACTTCTTGTGATACTACTTTTGATATACAGAAAACATTGTGATGCAGTGCCCCGGAACTAAAGCCTTCCACTGACCCATGCAAGAGGGAGTTTGAAGATGATCCAAGGAGATTCAGAATGGTGAAAAACACTGAAGTCATTTGAATTCCACGTGGCAGTTCCAGAAATATGTGACTCTCTGAGCATGCTTAACCCTGGAGGGTTCTAGTTCTAGCACACCCTAGAACAAGTTGATGGATTCTGGCTTCAGGGTGAACCCAGAGAGTCCACAGAGCAAGTGAATATCAGGTGTCTTATAAGGGACTGTTCAAAGACCAAAAATATGTTTGTTTGTTTTTTAACGATTTATTTTATTGTTTGAGAGAAGGTGAGAGAGAAGGTAAGAGAGCAGTCTGCATAGTTGTACATCACTAGCTGTGACATGGTTTCATTCCATGCCGGTGGATGTGGGGCCGCACGGGACAGGGACTGAACCGGGGGCCTCCCGCATGAGAGGCGAGAACCCGTGCTGCTGAGCCATCTCAGTGGTTACCAGTGGTGCCGCAGTTCAGCACATGGGTTTGCACAGGCCTGGGAATCAAACCCCAGACCTTGTGATTACAAGGCAAGTGCTCAACTGCCGAGCTATCCCTGTATCCCCAAATATGTTTCATTATGTGGATCAACCATTGCTGGAAACTGCTTCTTGTCACCCAGAGGAGAAATAATTATCTTAATTGTTCAAAGTTTACAAGACACCTTCCAATACATTATCTCATCAAATCTTTCTAACAACAGTTAAGAGACATAGATATTATTTTCAGAAAAGGAAGGCTTAGAAATATGGCAACTTGCCCAAGATGGGTGGGAAAATTGTGTCTCGAAACCAGGATTTTTAGCTCCAAACCTAGTTTTCCCCCACTATGCCTTGGCTTTAGTTCATCTGACCCTCAGAAACTTAATTAAATGGACCAAAAGGACAATGTGGATGCAAACCCAGTTTGATAAAAAACGACCTTGCTTATGAGTAGTATTAGTCCATTGTGGGGTCGTTTCATAAACTTTGTTGCATTTCTAGGGAAGTCTGTCAAATTTTTAGAGTTCTTTGGGGGAGGTTCCAATGCCTTTATCCTTTAGTTATAATTCATTCCTTATCAATGGTTTCCAATCTGCCTTAGTTGTAGTTTGAACCAACAAAATATTCAACCACAGACGATGTGTAAGGTCAACCTAAAAATCTTAGCTTCTCTGCTAGAGTACACAGAATTTCTCTCTCCTCTCTGTCATTCCTCTGTGACATTCTGGAATATCGAGTCCCCCACCCATGATGAATTCAGCCTCCCTTTGCTCACTCAGGCTCAGATGGGAGCCATAGGAGACCATGGAAATGACTGGGATGGGGGAGCAGTCAATTGCCAGCATGGGTCACTAACACCAAACATTAAACGCCACCCAGGGATGGGGATGTGCTACTAAAAAATTAAGTTGTCAAACAATAAATGAATCCTTTCCCTTCAAATTCAGCTGTAGACCAAGGCAATATATATATACACAATTTTTTATCTTAAGGAAGATTTTGTTAGCTTTTCCTTCTCTCCTTTTCTATCCTCATCCTATTCCAAGTGTGTTTCTCTCTCTCTCTCTCTCTCTCTCTCTCTCTCTCTCTCTCACACACACACACACACACACACACACACACACACACACACACACATCCTTTGAGGTCCACTCCTCACATGACAAAAGATTTTAAGTAAAAAAATCAGAAAATGGAGGAAGGAGGGGAAAGAGAAAGGAGCTTGCTAGATATCCATGCCTCCACCTCTCAGGGGATGGGCTCATGTTGGTGCAGCTTGGAGACCGTCTAGCCATTTAATGAAACACAGAGAAGAGAGAGATGCATTTGCTATTCAAAGAAGCCACAAGTCAGGGAATGCAAATGTGCCCTATGCACGAAAACCAAATTAAAGGAACCACTGGGGATTCTCTGCATAGTAAAGAGGAGCAATTTCCCCCCCTTTAAGGCCATGTTTACCCTTCAGAAATCACATATCCTTAAGCATGGACATCTAGGAATGCATCATTTGCAGGAAGGATGAGTCCCATTAGCCCAGCCTTGTCCTTCAAAGGAAGAAACACAAAATGCATCATTGCCTGGACAGCTTCTGCCGCGTTGCAGCTGCTAAGAGAAAGCAGGGGCTCCAGGGCTCTCATGTGACTCGGCTTCAAGGTGACAGGTGTCTCGGAGCAGTCAGAGCTTGGGCCTTCTTCTAGCCCATGGCTACACTCCAGCATAAAGACAGTGCAAGAGACGGTAGACCAGGGCAGCGCCTTTCAAAGCCGCAGACAGGAGGTGAGGAGAGCGCAGTCCCCATGCCTGAAATTGGCTACTGGGTCAATTTCAATGATGGACTCAAGGTGTCGATTCTTTCCTAGAATTGCTAAGGGAACGTTTTTTCAATTGTTCTGTCTTCATCTCCCAACAGCCCACGATGCCTTCAGGCTATGGAAATGCGCTTGGCCTAGTCCAGGCTAAAAGGGGACAAGCAAGCCCAGAGAGGGCTGGTGCATCTGGGTCTCTGTCTCTGGATCCGTCTCTCCTCTTGCGGGGGTTTCTCCTCTTCCTCCACATTCTCTTCTCTTTCCAGAGAGTCGTCTCCTCATAGCTCCTGGAGGACTTGGCAGGCAACCAGCAGAGACTGACCTCACCTTTAGTTTTCAATCCCAGATTCCTAGAAAATAGAAATGTGTAGGCGTATAATTTAGTAGAGAGAAATGGCACTACCAGAAAGAGGCACATCGCTTTACAAATTACTGAGTGAGATGTAGTACGCGAAAACACAGACGGCTATGGTAGAGAAGAATGGTCAGGGGAGTGCTATGATTGAATATTTGGGTCCTCCCAAAACTCCTACATTGAAACCTAATCCCCAATGTGATGGTATTTGCAGGCGGGGACGCTGGGGGGTGATTAATGAATGGGGTTGGTGTGCTTATAAAAGAGACCCCAGGGAGCTCCCTTGTCCCTTCTGCTATATGAGGACATAGCAAGGAAGCGGCTGTCTGTGAGGCAAGAAGCAAGCCCTCACCAGACACTGAGTCGACCAGCACCTTGAACTTGAACCTCACAGTCTCCAGAGCTAGGATACCACCCAGTCTATGGTATTCTGTGATAGCAGCACAAATGGACTAAAACAGAAGGGTTATATCCACCGGGGGTGCTGGGAAGTGCAATTCTGAAGGAATGGCATTTAAGCTGAACCCTGAACAAGAAATATGAATTAGCCATTCAAAGGGAAGGGGAAGAACACCCCAGGCCAGGGAACCACATGATCGAAGTCCGAGGGTAGGGATGAGCTGAGGTTATTCGAGGACCTTAAGTGCCAGTGTGGCCCGCAGGCTGAACTGGAATGAACTATTGAGAACGCAGGAACCACATCTGTTAGCCTCATCACCAGCTGATGGGATTTTATCGGAAGTGCAGCAGGAAGCAATGAAAATGTTTTGAGCAGACGCATCATTTTTTATTCTGTTTTCAAAGATCTTTCGGGCAAGAGCATGAACAGATACCTGGGAAGCAACAGTGGAAGCAGGGAGGCTGGTTAGGCGCTTATTCGAGGGGCCCATGAGAGAAGCTACGCTGGCTTTCTAGTCCAAATTTACAGTAGTAGAGATGGAGAGAGGAGAAGGATTGGGAGAAATTTGGAAGCTAGAAATAACACATGTTGGGGATGGATTTGATGGGTATGTGCGGGAGGTCAGGCAAAGGGCAGACGCAAGAATGTTCCCCAGACTTCCGGTCTGAGCAGGTGTGTGCAGGCAGAAGGCATTTGAAGAGCAGAAGGCCGGGGACAGGAGCCGACCAGGTGGAAGGGAAGCCTGCTGTGTTTCAGACCCTGGAGCTTCCGCTGCTTCTGAGACACCATGAGCAGGTATTGTACATCAGAACCGAGACGATACATTTGAGAGCCGCCAGGATAAAGGGATTTTTAAATCATGGGAATGGGTGAGGTCACCCCCCAGGGGAAAGCACAGAGTGAAATGACACAGTGCGGACACCTCCAGCATCGGGAGCTTAGGTAGAGGGAAATCAAGGAGGGAGTCTGTGAGGGAAGGGCTGGGGAGGAGGCTGTCACACAACGTGCGACGAGAGGGCGTTGACAGGTGGGGCAGAAGCTGCGGAGCGATTTAGTCACCTCAGCCAATACCAACCCGAGGCCTGTCTGTCTACAATGCTAATCGGGGGTGAGGGGGGCGGGGGGAGTGTTTGTTACACACAGCTAATGATGCCTCTATTCCCATTTTCCTTCCAGCCCTATTTCAGCTAAACGTTTGACTCTAAACTCCAACTCTAAACTGTAAACATGCTGTCATCCTTCCACCCACCTACCTCTCCATCCATCCATCCGTCTGTCCATCCACCCGTCCATCCACCCGTCCACCCATCCATCTGTCCATCCACGCATCCCAGGTATCTATATGTCCCACTATGGTGCAAGGCACACAAGGGTCCCCGAGGAGAAGCCCCCAGGCCTCTAGCCTTTCATCTTTTCTTTTCCTTTTCTACTGGTTTTTGTTTTATGGTTCTGAAGGAATTGTGCGAGGTTTGCTTTGCCTGTGTATAATATTCATTCTGGTATTTGGTCTTGGTCAAGAACCTCAGATCCAGGTTTAGTTATGTCGGGTAAGTAATAATAGCGTGTTTGGAACAATCTTCCTTTCAATGAAGAGAAGGAATTTTTCTAGCTTCCCAATTACCCACACTGTTTTCACAGAGTCTAGATCGCCTCGAATCCATTTAAGCCGACTTTCCCTCAGTTCACTGTTTCTTTCAACATTTGCATTTTCTCTCAGCCTGTCAGCATGAAAAACTCTTAAGCAGCGATGCCTTAAAGGTCAGCGTAGTACCTTCACAAAGACTGATGAGACTGTTTTCTGCTGTTACAGTTGATGCGGAGCCTCGTTTCTCTCCTTGCAGCAGGTAGCCTGTCCCAGCTTAGCCAGCGTCCCTGCCTGTGGCCGATGTGCTCTCTAACTGCTACCCCCACTAGAACCACAAATTCTCCCCTCCTCAGTAGGTCTCTTCTCACTACCACCAAGACTTGCCTTTTTATAGATCAGGGCTGGGCAAGACACGATCTCAGTCCACGGGTGACTGTAGAGCAATTTCGGGGTGACCACCTGAATTAAGACAAAGTGCTATAGCGGACACCACATTACACCAGAGCCTAGCAGCTAGGCAGCCAAATATAAAAGAAACACATGTTTCACACACGCATGTACAGCTGCTAGAGACAAGGATCGGCGCTTCACAATCAAGGTGGCTGTGTGTACTTGAGCAAGTGAGAATAAATAGCTAGTGGGCAGCGACACTTGGAGAAAATTAGAAGTGTCCCTTGCCCTGAAAAAGTCTGCCCAAGGCTGATATAAATCATTTATCCACGAAACTTTGGAATGATAGAAGATTCCACTCAAACTTCCCACATAGATTGACACATTCCTTAATGACCCTCTGTGACACAGGTTACAAACGGAGACACTACCTGACCTTCCTCAAATCTTCTGTTAGGATTTACTGTTCACCAGTTTCTTCTCTTTTTCCCTAGACTGTTTCAAAGCAACCTGCAAACAGTTCTTTTCACGCTGGGACAGCTTTTCTACTTCCCACCTCTTAGCCCATTCCAGTTATGCCAAATACAGTCCATGTTTTCACGAGCCGGGGCAATCCTTGATTTAGAAGTGCTGAAAAGGCTGCATGAAAAATTTAAACGCAAATGACCTGAACTTTTCGCTAACAAATCATAGCTCTTGCCAAGACCTTTTGGAGAGGCAAGATGATATTTTGGGCTGTGTTATCGCTGGTGATGGAACATAGGTATACCAATACGACCTTAAAACAAAACATCAAAGTGCACAACAGAAGTCAACCAATTCTCCACCACCCAAAAATTCCATCAGTCCAAACCAAGAGTCAAAACGCTGTTGTTCACCGTTTTTATTATCAGAGGGAATTATGAATTTCATTATGAATTTGTACCAAATGGACAGTCAGTTAACATGTTAACTAATGGACAAATAGTTAACCAAGTTAACTATTTAAAAATGCTGAAAAGGCTGCATGAAAATGTTAGATGAAAACAGCCTGAATTTTTGCCAACAACTCTTGGCTCTTGCATCACAACAATGCACCAGCTCACACAGCACTGTCTGTCGGAGTTTTTAGCCAGTAAACAAGTAAGTGTATTGGAAAACCCTTCCTACTCATCTGATCTGGTCCTCAATGACTTTTTTCTTTGCCTAAAGAGAAAGAAAATATTGAAAGGAAGACATTTTGATGACATTCAAGACATTAAGGGTAATATGACGACAGCTCTGATGGCTGTTTCAGAAAAAGAGTTCCAGAATTGCTTTGAAGGGTAGACTAGGCACTGGTGTAGGTGCATAGCTTCCCAAGGAGAGGACTTTTGAGGTGACTGTAGTGATATTCAGCCATGAAGTATGGAGCATTTTTTCTAGGATGAGTTCTTGAACTTCATTGTCAGGCCTTGTACTCTGGGTGTGTATTAAATCTAGAAACCTGATTTTCTTTTGTTTCTGTCCTCGAATAACAATTAGGAATCTATTCCCTTAGTTGACCATGTCTTGGATTTGCTGATTGGCTGATTTTCTTTGCCCAAATCCATGTTCCCAAGTTTTGAGTGAGTGGACACTTCTGTGAGGCAGGGAGAGTCTCCTGGATAATAATGAAGCCATGGAATTCTTTACTTCAGTGGGTACCTAAGAACCCAGAAGCATTTCCTATGAAGCCTTCCAAATTGAAAAGCCAAAGGAAATTGACTTTCCAAATTTAAAAGCCACAGGTGCGCTGTGTGGATTGACTGGGTTCATGCCTCGGGCAATTCACTTGCCCACAAACATTACTGAGAACCCACTGTGTGCCAGGCCCCGGCTAGGGAGACTCCCAGGGACACAGGGTGGCATCTCTGGTGCAGTGGTGAGCAGAGCTGCCTTTTAAAGATGTGGCACGTTCTATAACAGGAGGAGACAGTGCAGGGAAGAGGAAGAGCCCACGAACACTGAGTCCAGACACACCTGCGCTTCTAACCAACCCCACCTTTGTCCCTTCACAGTGTATGATGTCACCAAATCTGCAGGCGCCTGGATTTTGGACTTGCCCGCCTCCAAAACTGTGAGAAACACATATCTGTGGTTTAATTTGAAAAAGAATTTTAAGTCTTGCTAAGCCTTGGTTTCTTCCTCTGTGAAATGGGGATAAATGTAAGATTATTGCAAGGGTTAGGTGAGCAAATGAATGTGAAGTGTTCACCCAGTGCCAAGTATATTAAATGTGTAACGACCACTCCTGACCCCTGAATTTTTTATTTTTTTTTATTTTATATTTTATTGTTAAATTTAATGGGGTGACATTGGTTGGTAACAATCAG
>PVKE010028543.1:0-20855 GCA_004027555.1 Craseonycteris thonglongyai
TCTAACAGCTAGCCTGGCCTTTTGCTGTTGGTGTAAGCTGTAGGCTCTCCTTGGTCAAAAGTCATATTATTCTGAATAAAAAGAAGAAGCTACATTAAAAAAATTTTAAGCATGTAGTTTGTTCTCCAGTCAGTGAGTTGATGCAGTTATCTAATCCGTACACACAAAGCTCTGACTTCATTATGTTTTGCTGGAATCACATTCCAGGGCTTTGTGGTCGATATTATGCAATGCCACTTTGCCAGTTCCTGCTCTGCCAATTTTTGGGAGCAAGTTTAATTATGCAAATGCACCTGATAATAGATTATTCATTTTAGTCATGCTCAATTATTTATTTTTTATGCATGGCCTCGATGACTTGGATAGAGCTTAGTAATAGCTCATTTCATATCTAGCAAGGAGACATAGGAAAGGACACAATTCAGATGCAGGTCAACTGCTTTGATGGGTATCAAGCTACTTTAGAAAAAAATCACATTTGAGGCTAGGCCAACTATTTCTCAGGAAAAATGCCAGCTGTTACTGCCTATCTGTTGTTCCCAAACTGAGAGGCATTTCATGAGCCTGGAGTAGCCGTGACACTTAGAGGCAGATAGGATATTACTTGAAATTATGGGTTTAAAGGTGAATGGAAAAGAAATCTGTTTGGTTACTTCCACTGATTCCTAAAAGGCAACATGTCGCCATTTGTGCCTCTTCTGGCTTTAGGAATAATAAAAAGGGGCCCAAAGGGAAAGCAGTAGAGACAAGTAGAAATAGTTATGTTGGACTGTTTTGCTATTCTCAGAAAAAAGAAAATAAAATGAGGCTATGAGCAAAAATAAAACGGCTGGGTTTTGTTTATTTTTATTATTTTTTTAAACTCTTTCATTTTCCCACATGTGCCATAATCTTATCAACATTGGATATTTGCATATTTTAACTGGACTTCATGCTGCCTCTCAGACCTAGCTAACCTTTACTCATCCTATGGATATTAGTAAAGATTACTTCTCCTAATATCTCATCCCCAGAATAAGTTAGGCACCCATATAATGTTCTCTCATAGCATCAGGTACATTAGTTTTCATACCACTTTTTTCACTTAATGGGATTACTTATTTAGTAGTATGACTCCTCATCAATGAAGGTGAAGACAATGTGTATGGTATTTACTGATGCATAGCCAGCACCTAATTCAAGGCTTGGGGATAGTAGTCACTTAATAAATATTTGTTGAAAAAAACTAATGAATGAATGAATAAATAAATGGTAGGAACTTGTGATGGGAGTTTAAGCTTTATTTGCATCCTAACTTCTTTTGAAACCCAGAAGAACTTAATTAACTTTGTGGCAATATCTATTTTTAATTGTGGAACACAACAATATCTTTTTCAGTGCCTCACCTTGCTGATTAATTGATGAACTTTGTGAATACACAGGACAATAGTGGCTAAAATATTTGTCCAACAAATTTAGCCTTGATCTTTCTTCTGCTAATCAACTCTGTCCCTCCTCTCCACTTCCCCTGTAACCAACCATCAGAGTGGTGTGAATAAAACCCAGACCTGGCCAACCATGGCTCTTTACCAGGGTTGACATTGGAATAAACTTTTTTTTTGTTTGTTTGTTTTGTTTTGTTTTTGTTTTTAATCTGAACTGGGGGCCTCACTGCATTCGGGAAGCACACCCCAGTTCAGCATGTGGGTCCGCCTGGGCCGGAGCCTGGATTTGATCCTTGGTCCTCGGGGCTTCAAAGCGAGCACTTAACCCACTGAGCCATCCGGCTTTCCCCTGTTTTGTTTTCTGATAGGGTTATTACATTGGGGGATTTGGAACTGTGACCACTGATAGCCATCTTGTCTACCATCTCAGAAAGAGTCTACTGATAAAGCCAATCTGATTAAATAGAAAGTCAGAAGCCTAAGATCCTGATTCTTATACCTTTTACTTTGCTCCCATGGCCTTCCCTAGGACACATTCCACTTAGGAAGCCAATAAAATACTTTTCCTTTAAGTCAATATAAGTTTGATTTCTATTTCTTCCATATGAATGAGATCTGGTTTATATAGTGATTAAAGTACCGGTACATTTATTTTTAGGAAGATACCGAGAGTCAGCTCAAGTCAGGGGAAAAGGCTGCCACATCTTTAAATGGGCTCATGGGCTTTAAAACTCAGAGTTCTAATAAATACAGAAATTGTTACCTTAGGCCAGACTTAAGGGCAGTGTATTGACTACATTTCTGTTGTTGGTAACTAAGTAGGAGGGTACAAGAATCAAGCAAACAGCAAAACTTAAAACTGGGATTTTAAGGAAATTACATTGACAATAAAACCCTAAGGCTGGCAAAGGGTGCCCCATAATTAGTCAACCCTAAGACTCTTACCACAGCTCTAATTGTGCCAATAAGTGGATAAATCATCATAACACCAAGAGGAAGTATTGAGTGCTAATTCAGTCTCAGGCTTACCCAAGGAGACCAATGGTTATGGTCAACTCTTCTGGTGAGTAGCCAAAAGTAGGCAGAGAGACTCATACAAGGACTTACTCTATGGACAGGGAGATTCTTTGATCTTCTGGTTCAGCAATATGCTGTATCTGTCGTGGGCCAGAGATAGCTGATGCTGCTTCTCCTTTCTGTGCTTTCCAAATGGGAGTTTCTATTGCAGACATTATGTACTCCTCCATAATTTTATATTGGCTATGGTGGAGTGGTTAAATTTATCATTTGGCAAGAGTATGAGAAGATTTAGGATTGGATATGGCAAATGATGCATTTTGGGTTGTTTCTTTGGAAAGGGTATGTTTTCTGTTGTGTGTGGGATACTGACATTTTGATGGATAGGCATTCTAAAATTTAGTGTCAGGAGAGAAGGGTACTTTGTGTGTACTAGGAAGTTAAAGGGCAGAATGTAGTAAACTGTGGTAGTTGTGCTATTCACAGAGTTTGTCCGTCCCCCTCTCTGGTAAAATACTCCTTCCCCTTTGTCCCTCATCACCTCTCATCACTATCCCAACTACAGGGATGACCTTGTAACTCACATCTATCCCAAATTGTTTCCTGGGGTTGAGAGATCTTCTCTGGGAGAAAGACAATTCTCTTTTTTATTGGGTATACCTAAATGGGGAGATGTGAATCTGAGGCTGCAGAGACTAGAGGGGATGAAAGGTGGGAAGGGGTATGTTTTCTGGGTTTGATTCCATATCTCTGAAACCGTGGACCCTGCCATTGCTCATTCAGTCTTCAGTATCCTGTCCACCTTCTTGGGTCAATAAAATCTGTGTTCTACTTCATGTAATTTGGTGTGGATTTTTATCACTTGCTCAGTGTCATCTGCTCTGGAAGTCCCTCTCTGGCCACTCTAGCTAATTGAGTGCTCTTTCTGGAAGTTGTCAGTTATATCTAGTCCTGTGTTATGTTTTATAATGCTGATTACTCTCTGAAATTACCTCCTCAGAAAATGCCTAATTTTCTCTGTATTTATTGTCTATTTCCTTCCTCCTCCCATGTCTGATACTAAACTATAAGTTCCATGAGGTCAGAGATTTCATCTCTTTTATTTACTAATTTTCCCAAGGCCTGGAATAGATCTTGGCATGCAACAGGTGCTTCTTAATAAATATTAAGTGAATTAAATAACTAACATAGGTATAAAAACTAAGAAGTACCAAAAGAAAGAAAGTCTGAAGGAGAAGGCATCTATTTGTCTGTTCAGATTGTCCTAGTTTTTCATATTACTTCTCCAACTGAGGTTAAGTATTTTCTTCCTTTTCTCTACTTCAATTGTTCTTTTCCTAGAATAACTTTACTACCAAATCTCTACACTACTGCTTCCCATCACCTACTTCTTCCCCTCTGCTCTTTTTTCTGTTCAGAAACTTCAACCTCACTCCACATCTAGCTTCCATAAATGCACAAGATGATTTAATTAGTAAAAATGCTATGTTACCTTTTGGTTCTCTACCCAGGGACCTCACTCAACCTCAGTGCTTGAACTCTTTATGAATGGACTGAATAATGTTCTCAAGCTCTCTGGGGTGGGGGTGATTAAGAGATCTATTTTCTTCATTGTGTATAACATTTTATTAGTTTGAAAGCGTTTTTAAATGGGGTCTACACAACAACCCTTATAAAGTAAACTAGGATTGGAATTGGTATCAGAATTTCAGAGATAAGACAACCAAGGTGAAGAAAAGCTGATGGTTATTTTAAGGCTAACAGAGGTGGTGAATCTAAAGCCTGGATTCAGATTTGTTCTTTTCCTTCTTTGTAACATATGAGACTCTGTAGGGAAGGCTGTTCTTTGGAATGAGAAACAAATCATAGAGGATTAGTAAACTGGTGGAGTTTAGACTAAAAATTCAGTTGTGGCCAATGTTTTACTAGATTTACAAAACAAACTTGGAAGTAAAATCTGTATCACTAGTCAAAAATTAATACTAAAAAAGAACTGAAAGCTGTCATTTGGAATTTCTTATGGTACAATTTTTCAAATCCCAGCCACCAAAGAATAGAAAAATATTATTTTTGAACAAGTTGCATTTCCCAGTTTTAAGCAAAATCCAATACATCATAGGCCCAATGACATTTTAAGAGTTTCAGTTTTGTAGAGGCAGTCATGACATGAATCATTCCAGTGGAGGCCACCATCCTAAACAATGACTCAGAGTAAACAGCTTAGAGAGAGAGAAACACATTTTCCCTTTATTTGGAGCCATCATGGAAATGAAATACACCCACTAACGCCATGACTACCTTGCAGAAGGCTGGATGCTTCTATTGTGTCCACACCAGAACCATATTCTTGAGGAAAGCTTACCAGCAGGGACTTCTAGAGTCAGTTCTTTATCCATCCATAATGAGAAGTGGACCCCAAGCAGGTCTTTTCAATTTGCTTTACCTCAGTTTCTTCATTTGTAAAATGAGAGTATTAGATTACAATGGGCTTAGAGGTCCTTCTTGTTCTAAGAACTGTTGATTTTGGGTCATCTTGCTTCAGTAGTAGATTTTTATAAATTGCTGGTATTTTCTTACTCACTGAGAGAAGCTATGACACCAGGTAAGGACATCTTAGAGCATGGCAGGTGGTGAGAAGATGTTCCTGGCTCAACTATCACTGTGGTCAAGAGAGATAGGCAGCCGTTATCACAGGGATCACTTGCATGGCAATTACTTCAATTTGCACAAGAATGTTTATGTACCTTGCAGGGAGTCACTAGGTTCTTATTTACTTGGTGACATCCTTTGTCATGGCAAAAGAAAGTAAGATAGCCAAAAGTTCCATTGCCCTTCTGTGTGCTTTCTCGGGCTGACATCATTCCTGGATCCTGACATTGCCCCTTATGCCTAAGATGAGAGGATAATGAGGAATTTAGACAGGAAATAACTGTATTATCTGTGGCAGGGACATGCTGCAGCAGCCACTGGTCTGAAGGACGGGGTTGGTTTCTAACTGCTACAGGATTGGATGATAAAGAGAATAGTCCTTTAGATCCAGGCTCTCACCTGTTTTTTTAGATATGACTGAAGGATGGTGTTGTTCAGGTCAATATAGTTTCTCGGTGAAGGCTTTGTTGATAACTTTTCCTTAAGGTCAGATTTTTCTGGAGATGGGGGCTGGGAGGTTTGGAAGTTCTGATTATTTCAAATTTCCATTTTTTTCAACCAATAACACTCAAGTGCTTTAGGGATTCAAATTTTTCCATCAGGTGCATACTCAAAGCTAATTCTCTTATAACCTAATTAAACCTATTGAATCTGAGTAGTCACACAAATCTTGCCAATACACAATTTAAGCCATTGATTTCAAATAACTTGTTTATAACTGTGGAGGCCAGGTACTCAGTGGCCTTCTGAAACTATCACCTGGGAGGTACCACAGGGTGTGCTGTCAGGGACATGCCTGTCCCCACAGGGTATTTGTTAGGGTTACCAAGGATGGGCTATTCTAGGGGTGCTTGTGGTGATTTCAGTGTCCCTAGAATTGAACGCAGCCAACGCTAAGAAAATCAAAGTTTGTATGTGTGTGTGGGAGGGGAGAGGCAGGAGTGGGCATGGTGATTTCTAGTGCTGCATTTTAAAAAAGTTGTAATAAGGGATGCTGAGATGGCTCAGTGGGTCATCTCATGTTGAATGCATATTTGCAGCCCTGGGGTCTGAGGATCAAATCCCGGCCTCGGCCCGTGTAGACCCATATACTGAACTGGGGTGTGCCTCCAGCTTGCTTCTCACTGGGATGGACCCCAGCCTAGTTCTTGCCCTGTGGAGCTCTGCCCCGACCTGTGGAATGAAACTATGTAGAAAACTGATGATGTACAACTATAAAAAATGCTCTGGGCCCTCCCCCTTCTCTCTGTCTCTCTGTCTCTCTCTCAAAAACAATAAAAATAAACTTTAAAAAAATAAAAAAAGTATATATGTATATATTATATATATATATATAATCAGGAAATTTGCCATTTTAGCCATTTTTAAGTGTACAACTCAGTGGGATTAAGTACATTCACAAAATTAGTTCTAGAATTTGTTTATCATCTCAAATCAACACTCTGTATCAATTAAACAATAATCCCATTTTTTTCCCTTCTAGCCCTTGGTACTCTCTATTCTACTTATTGTCTTTAAAAATTGGCCTATCCTAGGTACCTCAGATAAGTGGAATCACGCAATATTTTTCTTTTGTGTCTGGATTATTTCATTTAGCATGCTTTCAAGCTTCATTCTTGTGGTTATGCATCAGATTTTCACTCCTTTTTATGACTGGATGATATTCCATTGTATGGAAATGTTGCAGTTGATGCACCCATTCATTTATTGATGGGCAATTGGTTGTTTTCTTTGGCTGTTGTGAATGATGCTGCTATAAACATTGGTGTTCAAGGATCTTTTTCAGTTTCTGCTTTCAATTCTTTTGGATAAATACCCAGAAGTGGAATTGTTGGATCATATGATAATTCTATGTTTAACTTTTTTGAGAGACCAAAAACTCTTTTTCACAGAGGTTGCACCATTTCACATTCCTGTCAACAATGTATGAGGATTCCAATTTCTCCACATTCTCGACAACACTTTTTTTTTTCTGTTTTTGTTGTTGTTGTTGTTACTATAGTAACCATCTTAATGGTATAAAGTGGTATCTCATTGTGGTAGTGCTGTATTTTTGATAGAGCAAAGGAAGGAAGGCATAGGAAGAATATCTTGCTTGGAAATTTAACCATTGCCACACAGTTCTGAGGTCTATTTAGAGCAAGTTACTTAACTCCTGACTAACCATGCTTCCCCTGTATGTATGATAATAAAGCTCAAATTAAATAAATCACTCAGCAAAAACTGCCTGCACCAGCCTAAGTTTGGAACACATGCTGAATAGAGGGCCATGTTTCTTGCGGATTTATTCACTTTTAGCAAAGTATAGGTATGGTACCATTTGGTTAGACCCAAGGGTAACAGAGACTCCATTTATTTAAATGATAAATGTTAAAACTCCTACCTGAAACCTGTTTTTTAAAAGACATTTCATTCAAAATATTGGACAATTTATTTCTCAAGCTAATATTTTAGTTTAAAGGAGGTGGAGCTTAGCTATTGCTATTCTACAGAGATATAGTATTCATTTTGTGCAGATATATATCGGGAATAGTATAGAATTATATAGCATTTTTTATTGACCTTCCATCAGCTTTTGGTTTAATGAACAAAAAGTTGGTTAAATCAGTTCAAAGTACCTTCCTTTCACTCTCCCCCAACACTCAACTACTGATGTTTATACAAAATCTGAAACATAATATTTCACAAGACTCAGAGTGAGTTGAGGTGGCCCTTCATCAAATAGGCAAGCTTTTCCAGTGAGATAAAGCATTGCTCTGTCCTGACTCTTCTTCATTTTAATTAGCTTCTATCATCTGATAACACATTGGGGTAAATATTTTTTTAAATAGAAGACTGCTATGTTCTCAATATCATGATCTAAGAAAGTTCTTAGAAGACAATTTGACATGCGCTCTAATTAGTTCAGTAGAGTAAGACTACCAGTTAGGTATACTAAAATGAAGAATGGTTTTTCAGACAGCAACTGATTTTTAATTAGTTCATATTTAATCATTTTGCATAGCTAGTCATTTCAGTCTGTGCTCTTGGCACATGTTTTCCATGAAGAAAATAGCAAGAAATAACAGACCTCAAAGTTATACATTCCATAAATAATATTTTAAAATGGTAAAACAATAAACAATCCCATCTGAATTCAGTTGGCTGTGAAATACTCTAGATTAAAGCAATCTTGACTATTCTGTTTGGACCCTTCTAGATTATGGATCACCTTTTCAGTTTGTGGGGTGAAGGTAGAGGATGCAAGGAATAAAGATAAATAAAAGTCTCAGCTTTGCCCCTATATATTGCCTGGATCCACTCTCAGAATGGAGGTGAGGCGTGTATCCACATTAGGCTTCTTAAATTTCATAAAAGGCTATCAACTGATCCCTTAGCTCAGTTGCCAGTAAAAACACACTATTTCAAATGTGAGTAGCAGGAGGAATGTGTCCAAACTAGATAATTGTCAAGGATTACAAATCTGAATTCTCTTCTGTTCTATTTAAACCCTTAGTTGGGAGAAGAATATTTATAGAGAAGAGTTTGTAAGACAGACAATCTATCAAGTCTTCCAGGTAAGTGTTTCCTAATTTTTCTTAACAAGGTAGATCATAAAATCGGTATTTACTATAACAAAAATAAGAACATTGATATTTAACGACTAGTACAGCACTCACACTGACCAGTCAAAAGGGATGGTGGCTGCAAACAACCATATCATATCAATTCGGTCTTTGAACTTTGAAGATGAAGTTCTTTTCCACACCCCAAGTCACGTGGAACACCCCATGGTAATAATTGTGCTTTCAGTATCTATTGTCAAGTAGAGGATGGGAAAAAAAAGTCTCCATGAATCCTGAACCAAATTTAAATTAAAGGTATTTTACAATCACAATATGGTATCCACATGTATTTGTTTTTCTTTTAAGATTTATTTTATTGTTTTTGACAGAGACAGAGACACAGAGAGAAGGGGGAGGGCCCAGAGCAGTCTCCATAGTTGTATAGTCATCAGTTTTGACATGGTTTTGTTCCACACAGGTGGTGGGGGCTGCACAGGGTGGGAACTGGGCCGGGGCCCACCCACATGAGAAACACACCCAGTTCAGCATATGGGTCCGCATGGGCCGAGGCCAGGATTCGATCCTCAGTCCCTGGGGCTGCAAAATGAGCACTTAACCCTCTGAGCCATCCTGGCTTCCCCTATACATATTTGAACATCTTTTATATGTATTGGTGAGCGAGACAAATATTTATGGGATAAATATATGAGCACTATTTCTAGAACCCTTATAAAAACTTCAAGTTTCCCCAGGGTTTTGCTGTATATGCATTAATAGTCACAGAGTGACCAAAGTAAACTATGCTGTGTAATCACCAGATGAAAATCAAAAATGGTTTTTGGAGAGTGTTGAGGGCCTGGTTTGTTACATGGCATGGTCTCAGATCCCTTCAGCAAAACTTCTGGCTTTATTAATGAAAAGCTTTCAGTTTTCTTCAGGGCAAATAGTTTGATTTTATCTCTGGAAGAAGAATTATATGATGGACTAGAAAAAACATTGACCATTGGAAAATTTGGAAGTACACTTCCTTATGGCCAGGAAATGCTACTTCATGATAGGTGTTTTACACCATCCTCATTTCCTTGCTATTGCATACCCTTATTCTCACCCTCTAATATCATCTACTTTTTATTTGTTATGTATTTTGTGTCTTTGAAAGTTAGTGTAAATCTCTTTTGGAATATCGCTGAATATCAATAAACAAAATTAAATGACTGCTGTCAGTAGGATGGCAAATAAAAATAAGCAAAGAGACAGTTTTGCACTTTTTGTTGTTGTGATTCTTCGTATAAGGTCTACAGTATAACCATTTTAATATTGTGTTAAGATGTGTCTGCTTCCCTTACAAGGTTGATAGGTGTGGCGTCGCTGAAAAAAATGATTGAAATGAGAGGGAATTCTGGCCTTCAATTCTCAACTTTGGTGTTAACTTACTGTAATATCTTGATGCAGGCTGTTGGGCATTGGTTCTCTTACTTTAAAAGTCAAGCGTTGATCTTCTCAGAAATCAAACCGCAGTACCTTCAGAGGCCCTGGAAATTCTGGGAGGAAGTGAGTGTGTGAAGCGCTAGGTGTGAGACAAAGCAAGGTGGCGCACCTGCCCCACCTGCGGCCTGCAAGCCTTTAAATCCTCTCTGCCAGCTGAGCAGACAGGCTCAAATTTGCCCCGAGGTTACCAGGTGGGTTCTTCTTTTTTGTTTGTTTCTTTTTATAACCCCTGGTCCCAGAGATCCTGCAGGACCCCACTGCTCTGACAATTCATGTGATAACTCTATTGTTTAGTGCAGTCCACCCGCTTCAGACTGGGCAAGGATGAAGACTGAAATGACAGCCAGAAGTGAGGAGCTCCCGAGCAGGAAGACAGGAGAAATCTTTTCAGAATTTCTTGGCAGCCGCTGGCAGCAGGGCACAGCTGCAGCTGGTTGAGGAATGGCGGCAGCTAACAGACCAACTTGCCAGGCTGCTATGAGGGGGGTGGGCTGTCCTTTCTGCATCTGACTTTGGACTGACCATGAATCTAAGCAGCACAATCCCAAATAGTGACAGGGAATAATAAATAACTCCTTCTTTCTCAGCTTCCCTTTCTTCCCTCCCTTAGACCCTTAGGCATTCAGCCTACTTTCTGTTCCTTTGAACAGCTTTCTCATTGTATTCTACCCATCACTCAAGTGCAGTTCAAATGCCAGTTCCTGCTTGAAGCCCTGCATTGTCTCCTCAGTTGAAACGCTCTGTGCTCTTGCAGTGTTCACTGAGTGCTGCTTGCATCCTACCAGGTGCTAGCATTACACACATGTCTGCTTTCTCCTGCTGGGACACTAGCTACTGAAGAGGAGGGGCCATTTCTTCTCAGCTTTGCTAGTTTCCTCTCAGTGCCTAGAACAGTTTCTTGCCAACAGTAGGTGTTCATCAATAAGGTCTAAAAGCCTAATGTTTAGAGTCTGTGGCCAGAAACACAGAATCAAGATTGGCTGCTGGATCTGTTAGCTATTTGACTTTCAATGAATTATCTTAGTTAATTGTTTATATGGTAAAATCACGGTAAGCACTGAATCAGTGTTAGGAACTATGTTGCTTTGTGCTGAATTATGTATATGTGCACTGTGGCCACATTCCTTTCTTTATAAAAATATGAGTCTATATGTGTTGATAAAAACACACAAGCAAATAATCAGGGCTTTGTGGATGACAGTTTTATGATAGACTAGAAATGTATTGACCAAAATTAAAAAAAAAAAATCTGCATCTTAGATTTAGAGGCGAGTAGAGAAAAGATGACTGATATTGGAAAGCAGCAATTGCAAACTAATTATAAAGAGAAAGCCTGAGGTAAACAGAATAAATTTAATTAAGAGGGGCAGTTGTACTGGCTGTCCAGAATGACATATTTGTTTTCTCAAAGAATAAAAAGGGGTGGATGGGTAAAGGGTGGGGTTGGGGGAGAGTCAGAAGTAAAGATTAGGCAAAAACTTAGAAAAATTAAAAGAGAGATTGTGGACTGTATCCCAGGACTGGGTGGTGTGGGGAGTTCCTCTGTATGGGGTACCCGGGCACTGAGCGCCGGGCTTGGAGGCCTGGGGCAGGAGCTTATGCCGGATCTCACCAGAAGGAGCTGGACATCCTCAGAGCTCAGGAAAGAGGGCGCCTATCTTCTCTGGGAATGAGAAAACACCAAACTAAAAGTCCAACTCATCTGTCAAAAACATGCCCAGTGCAAGTTGGTAGCTGAGCTATGGACTAGCCATTCTCCTCTTTTCCTCAAGCCAGGAATTTAAAAATCCTTGCCATGTTTGCAAGTAGATCTTAATTTCTGAAGCACCTGTGAAATGAATAAACCAATGTTCCCCTAATGGAGGGATTTGGGGGTGGAGGAAGCTTCATGTGAAGCCAAATAATTAGAAGGTTGCTTGCTGAGCATGAAATTAAACTATAATATTTCATTAATTCTAAAACACCTATATTATCACATTTTAATGTCTCTGAAATTATGACATATATTAGACAATGGTGCCTTATAAATGTGCTCAGCAAGCAGCATATGCATAAAATCGAAATCACCAGCATCACAACTTGCAAAATGGGTCAGCACCTTGGGAGATTATCCAGAGACAAATGTAAACTAACTCTTTTAAGAAATGTGACCTCACGATGACCTTGATAGTGTGTGTGTGTGGGGGGGGGGAGGAATGGAAAAGAAGAGAGTCAGTGACTCTTAGGCAAAACATGCTTAGGAAGAATCAGATGTGTATAGTAAAAATAATTTCAGGGGAAGCCAGAATGGCTCAGCAGGTTAAGCACTTGCTTTGCAGCCCCAGGGACCGAGGATCAAATCCTAGCCCCAGCCTGTGTGGACCCGTGTGCTGAACTGGAGTGTGCTTCCCATGCAGGAGGCCCCAGTTCGATTCTTGCCCCCTGGTTTGGCCCCTGGCTTGAGGGGGCATGTCTCCCCCCCACCCCCCCAGCCCAGTTCCCTCTCTGCATGGCCCCCACCCACCTGTGTGGAATGAAACCAAACCATGTTGAAAACTGATGATGTACAACTATGGGACTCCTCTGGGCCCTTCCCTTTCTCTTTGTCTCTCTGTCTTTGTCAAAAACAATGAAATCTTAAAAAAATATATTTTTTCAAAGATAATTATTTCATTTGTATTTTTCAGTTTACATGTGTATAAGATAAAAATACCTGACTTGGTTGCTATCAGCTAAGACTCCACAAGAAACTATTTACACATGTGGTAGTGAAGCAGGGCAGTGGGACAACGCTGTGACCTGGGACTGGTAACAGCAAAGCCTTTGGGCAGAGAGTACAGCTAGAAGCCAGAGGGAGAGAGTTAGGAGATGGGGCCTAAACTGGTAACAATAAGAGGAGGAAGTATCAACAGCCAGTGCCCCTAGAGGGAGGGAGCTGGGGCAGTGCATCTCTCTCTCTCTCTCTTTCTCTCTTTCTCTCATGAATGAGGTTGTTATGATGAGAGAGAGAGAGAGAGAGAGAGAGAGAGAGAGAGAGAGAGAGAGAGATATCTTACAAGGGCTCCACAATGGTCAAACCCCATTGGAAGCCAGAGGTAGGAGGATCAGCTTATGCAATCTCCCAGTTCTCAAGCTTGGTCTCAGAACTCCATTACAGTCTTTTTATTTTAATTTATTGGGGTGACATTGATTGATAACCATTACATTGTTTCCAGGTGTATAATTCTACATTACATTGTCTATACATCGCATTATGTGCTCACCACCCAGAATCAACCCTCTTTCCATCACCATATATTTGATGCACCCCCCCATCTCCCCTCAGCTCTCCCACCCACCTCCCCTCTCTATTACAGTCTTGATTTGTGGTTTCTAAGAGCTTGCAGTAGAGAAGCAGGGATAAGTCAACTGTACAAGTAACAGAAACTCAAAAGCTATAGCCAAGTGTCATTGTAGCTTGTTTTCCTCCTCCAGTGGTACATAATATATAACGTGCATCTTTGAATTGATTCTTTGAGTCTTAGATTCTGTGATGCACACGTATGACAAAGAGAGAGTATCAAATGAATCACATGCTGGAGGGAACTGATGTATTCCTTTCCATGATAAAGGGGAACTGCCCCTTGAACCAGAAAGATCAGGCGCTTGGGGACAGATTTCCTGCTCCCTTAGTGGAACACCAGGTATATTTATCTTTGAAATACTTGTTATTGCTAATAAATCTCTCTTCTGAGAGAGACACTTTGTTTTTTAAACTTATGAATGCACAAGTGAATGGGTGAATGAATAAATATTAATAGCCTAGAAGTAGTTGTGCCTTCCTTAAGGGACTTTGCCTATCCACTCTGATGGGCTGATTTTATATTTTTTAATGTTCACTGGGCAATTTTATCTTATTTCCAATTTTCTTTCATCCTCAGAGAGGAAGGATCATCTTACTGTCACCTCTGTACTCCTTGCCCTATATATTTATAGACTTAATGAGACCACGGAGCTGACCAATGCACCCCAATGTCTTCAGTCACTCTCCCACACATGCCCAGCCAGGCTTCTCCAGCCATGGTTCAAGAGAAAGGTTGTGTCATCTGCAAGCTGCAATCACTGGAGTTTCTATTTGCAACGGAAATGGTAACTTAAGAGCTATTCTTCGAGGGGATTAGAGCTTCAGCTGCGATTGGACTCTCTTCCTTGTTTCTATAAATTTTTAACAGCCTGAAATAGCATTACAGCCTGTGGAGAGCACAATATAATGCCACTAATCCTGTTGATCTTACATTGCTTTATGGAGGCGGGAATAGCAATAAATCCTTTTATGTGTAAATCAAGAGCGATGTTAGCCATTTCTTTGCAAGGACATATCTTATTACTAGAGTTGGCTGATATAAGTTAAAACTCAAGTATGAAATTTGAAATGTCTTTTTTCTTCCCTCTGCTGGTACATGATTCTCTTCCTTCTTTCATTCCCCCTTCTCCAAATAACTTCCATTCCCACCTGTGTATGATCTATCATCTATTATCTATTTATCACCTATCTATCAATCATCTATCATCAATGTATCTATCAACTTGCAAAATTTCAGTGTCTAGTCATCCTGCCATTTCAGATATATTTCTGCATAGCACTGTGACAAATACTTTTTGAGGGAACATAGTAAGAATTAATCCTTAGTTTCCAAGCTTTCAGTCTAGTGGAAAGGATAAATCAAGTGTGCAGGTAACAGAAACTCAAGGTTGAACTTGATAGACCTAGTTAGGGACCAGGGCTTGGCAGCCAGAATAAATTCTATGCTGTCTTTACCACTCTCTACCCATACATCCCCAGGCAAATCCTTTGGCCTCTCTGAACCTCAGTTTCCTCATCTGTAACAGCAATCAGCTACAGAGGTTGTTATGATGACTAAATCAAGCATAAAGTATTCAGCACAATGCTATTTGTTGTCATAATTGACATTATTATATAATTTGTGCTCAAAGTGACGTGTAGACAATAAGCAAACTGACCCTTAAATCATTGTTAACAGCAAATTTGCCCTACCACCAATAAAATGTATCAGGTTTGGTTTTCCTTTGTGTGTACATTAGGACAGGCTGCTTTCAGAAATGACTCCTGCCAAGAGTCCCTGAGCAATCATCAGCATTATACATATGCTAAAGTTGTTTCTTTGTATACATGATATGGCTACGACTGAGAAAATGCACTTCTGGGATTGTCTTTGCTGTGGTAGAAAATATGGTGCAGTAAACCACCTGCATTGTTTCAAGTAATCCCTACTCTTAGAAGCAATGGTATTCAAATATGCAACCTTCTTAGAGCTGAAATTCATCCAGACCAAAGATGATCATGTGTGCATGGTCTCATACAAACGAAGCCCACTGCCTGCAGCCATTTGCAGGTTTGGCCATTACTTGTACTTAGTTTCTTCCCATGTGCTGTTGTACTAGGGTGAGTTCCATCACTTTCCACTCCTGCAGGTACCTCTCCCCCAACCCCCACCATTTCAACACAGCCATCAATGATTCATTTGGGTTGTGGGTAAAGAATGGGTCACAGTCTCCAGAACTTTGAGGGGCTAGAGGAGACTAATGCACATCGTGACTTTGGCAATCTGGAGTTCTCACTGGAAGACAGAAACAATGGAAGAAATGTAAGGGGCCCAGAATCAGAACCTCCAAAAGTCTTCTGGTCCCAGTTCTAATTTATACTGAACAAATTACTTAGACTTTTGGGCCTTAGTTTATCCAGCTGTATAGTTGATGCACTGTGCTAAAAGATCTCTCAAGGTTATTTCATTCTCCACTGCATCCATTGAACATTTATAAAATGCCCACTCTGCATAGTGTACTGTGCAGAATATGAGACATGGTTCTGTAAGGAGCTACACATACATCACCCACATGTATGTGTGTACACATGCCCCATGGCTCAGAATGTGATAAAAGTCACAATAAAGACGTAAAATGTGAGTGGATCACAGCTCTGCTGTTACGAATCTTGAAGCTACTTCTCATTTCTAACCAGAAGGCCAGTTCTGGGATTTGTCTCTTGAAACCCACCCACATATCATGGCGCATCCACTCTCTGAAATATTCTCAGTTTTTCATCTCCTCTGGAAAATGAGGCAAATGAATGTAATAGCTACTTCAAAGAATGTTTGTTGTCTATTTATTTATCTATTTATTTATTTTGAAGGGGAAGTGGAGAAGATTAAAGGAGAAAATCTAAGAGGATAGGTAGTTGAGTTGTCACATATTTATTATCTTACTTGTCTCCAAACCTCAACGTGATTTTGCCATTGAAGATATCCTTGTCTCCGTTTGATATAGAAGAAATTAAGACACCCAGAGGTAGAAGCACTTACTGGAGGAAAAATCAGGGTGAGATGTTCACTATAGTAGTACTGTGGATGCGATGCACAAAAAAGTATGCTCTGTTAATTCTCCAAACTCAAAGCTCACCTTTGCCATTAATACTTTTTCCTCCTGATCTATAACACATCTAGTGGAGGAGTTAAGGTGTAGTGACATTGGTTTTTGGTTAAAAATCCCCATCGGAGTTGAGGTTTGAGTGCTTAGAATGAGCTCAGCCAGACAATGTTTCCTCCTGCCAATAGGTGGCAGAGGAGGCAAATTTGTCTGAGAACAGAAATAAAATGTAAGAGGAGGGAGCCTGGGTTGGGGCCTTCTGGTTTGTTCAACCTACGTTTATTATGTACCTCCATTGCAAAGCAGACCTCAAAGAACTGAAGACCTAAAGAAGACATGATCTCTACATTGTTTTTGGAGTTGCTGTTAGAAGATTCTTAAAGGGTTTTTCCCTTTTATGACAAGAAATGTTATGCTAATGATTAGTAAAGAAACATAAAAAGCAAAATACAACTTTGTTAAGGAAACTCAATTAATAAACTGCTTATCGGTGCATACTTTAATGCATTGCTTGGGTCTAACTCTTTGGAAACTCCTCTGACATGAGGAACCCAGACTTTGCTGATAATAAACCCTAGACAAACAACCAAACCAAACCAAACATACCACAACCAAACCCAAAACCTTTGGCTCAAAATGAGAGCCCCAGCTCTGTCTGAAAGAAAGAAATGCCTTTTTCTTCTGTGGGAAGAACTCTAATACTTCCTCTTTAGAGCAAGTTGTCATTGTTTCATTTTTTTGAAGAATAACCAAAAGAAAGCCATTGAAACTATTCATAATTTTAAACTTACATAAAGACAACTTGTGAAAGGTATTTTTAACTTACCTAGTTTCGTGTTGAATTATTCAAAGGCAAGGAACAGGGGACAAAAATATTGGCGAACTCTTATTCATGTGCCAAAACCCAGCAAAATTGGTGTTTCCTCAGTGATGATTTTGCTGTCTTTTTAATTTAATCCTCCTGTCCTCTGGGGTCCCATAGCACTTTGTACCTTCTGCCATCACATACACTTATCTTAGTCTCTTTTAACTAATTTTTAAAAATCTGTACATTTTGCTCCACCAAATTGAGATCCTGGAGGTCATAAGCATTTAATTAGTCATCTAGATTCCACAGTGCCAAGTGCAGTAATCATTTATTATTTGTTGAGGAAATGACCTTATCAATTTAAAAAAATGGGTAAAAAAGAAGAAGTAAACTGCATCGCCATATTTTGAGATGTGGAGATAACCATGCCAAAATGAGACATACCGGTAAGAGAAAGCTCAGTGACATAACTTTTGTGACACGCCAGATACAACAGGTTTTAAAGCCATATCTGAGCTCATATCAGCAAATAATTTAATATCTGAGTTTGTTTACTCACATATAATGGGAAAAATAATGTTTCACAGAACTATTACCTGCTTAAATGGCTAATAAACAGCTGTAAGCTGTACATGTTAACATAACATACATATAAGGGATGATGACTACTATTATTATCTCTGTGACAAATCATTTTCTTTTAAATGATATTAAATACCTTTACAGCCAGCAAAATTAGCAAAAAAATCCAAAGTAGAGTACTCCTTTGTAGCTTGTGGAAACAAAAGTAACAGGTTTTTGTTTTTGTTTTTTTTTGTATCACCTTGGTTTTACTACCAAGGAAGGAAAGGCAGTTTTGCAGATGAAAAGTGGTGGGTTCACTAAAGGAAAAAAATGATTTGCCATTGTGATTTATGATTCTGCCACCAGATACACTTATCTTAGGCTCTTCTAGCAAATTTTTAAAAATCTGTACATTTGGAAATCAAAAGGGTTTATTTTATGCAGAGGTCATTTTTACACTGCATTGAGAAAAGTCTTTTCACAAAGATCCTGCATTGTGCTATCCATCTCCTAGTGCTTAGATTTTTTTGAAGATTTATAAATTAAATTTTAGTTTTGTGGAATATAATCTGGAAACGATCTAATTGTTACCAATCAATGTCACCCCATTAAATTTAACAATAAAAATATATATGTATAATGTGAAGTATGACTAAGTTGAAACTGAGGTCTACGACATCTTGAAAATAGAGAACGCTTTTGGCAAACAGAAAATGTTCAAAGTATGTTTGTGGTTTGGCAACCTGCTTATGGAATGATTCAAGGACAGTGGCTAGAAAACCAGCGCACCAGTGATCTACCGTAAGTGAAATTGGCCGCGTCCCCTGTAACTGTGCAGGTTCCTCTGTCCAGCTTAGTTCTGGTCATGGTGGCTGCATCCTTGGCTGCTGGGTTGGAATGTACGTGGATGAACAAATGTCTCATCAAATAGCAAAGACAGTAGAACTTATGGACTTTGGGGTCGGACACCAGATCTTACTATAATTAAAAGACCATAAAACAATAAGAAGTGATGAAATCTTCACCTGCTGAATTCATCTCAAATCCTTAAAGGTATCTTATGTGAGGACATGCAGCTTGCAAAGCCCATGCTTTAAGAATGTACTGTGATTTTATCACCCCCAATCCTGTCTTAAACTGTACCCAAGACGATTTATCCTTATTTATGTTCGTGAAATGAGATTTTTCTTTTCAAGTGCTTGGGAGCTCTCCATGGTGCCCTGTGAACGCTTCAAAACGAAGCCTTCTCTTTTTTTAATCCTTCCCTTTTCTTAGACAGAATTGCCTCTTGTAACTTCTTCCTTTTTACTGTTTCAAAAAAAGTCAGAAGAAAAGGGAAAAGAAGCAGAAGGAATCTAGTTGGAGACTCAGTCCAGGTCTTCCTGAAAACAACTACTGTAATTGGTTGTTAAAAATGGCCTATTGTCATTTTCCCCACAGATGGAAAATTGACCTTTCCTCTCAACATTTTCCTCTGTGGCTGGAGAAATGAATTGATTTTAATGAAATGACCATTTAAACATGTTCAAGTACTAGCTTCAAAGAGAAACAAAAGTGTTTTGAAGCATCTCAAAATGTTGCATAATCTAAATGGTGCAGTGTGTGCTGGTGTTTAAATACTGCATTCAAAATCTGTTCTTAATACTATGCACTTTTCTCATCTAGAAATCTCACACATGGTTTAGCAGAAGTTCTAGCCTATTGTGATGACAATCCATAAGTGAAATGCTTTTGTTTGTGTTAAACTGTTGTTAACTGACGGGGGAAATCTAAAAAGGATCACCACATTGTAGCCATATGTAACTAGTCACGAAGAAGAAAGAGGTTTCTAAGGAAATTAATTTTATTTTCAAGCACTCTAGTGAGCTTTGGAACATCCAAGTATTCCTTAATGGTTATTGGAATATTCTGGCAATACGATTGACACAAGTTAGGATGAGAAAATAGTGTCTATGAATACAAATAACCAGGTTATACATATGAGCAGTCTTATACTTCACTGATACTAATGTGCTATAGAAAAATTTAGTAATACTTGGAGAAAATTTTAAAATGTGCCTCTCTTTTGGACCCTCAATTACATTTCTAAAAAGGTGTCCTAACAGAATTTAGGATGCATGTGAAGATTTACTTACAACAATGTTCACTGTAGAATTATTTATGATAGAAAAAAATTGGAAGCAATCCAAATATCCAGCAATAAGGATCTGGTTAAATAAATCATAAGATCAGTTCCTACAGTGTTCGTTATACCATTCAGCTCGAAATGGATTGTTAAGTAAATGGGAAAACAAAGTTTACAAAAGTATGTAAATATAATTCTTTTGTTATTTTTTTGCAATAAAAGCAGATGAAGGAAATCCTGAAAATATATTTTAAAAGGTTACTAATAATGGTTATCTTACATGTGATGAAGTTATAGGTGTTTCCTTTTTATCTTTTTGATTGTTGGTATTTTATCTGTTTCTACAATGAACATGTGTTGCCTGTATAATAAAATTGCTCCTTGGCTCACATGCCTCTACTTCGGAGCTCAGAGCCTCTCAGACCACCTCAAAGAGTAAGCCGCAGTGACCACCATGGGCAACGACCTGAATCTTTATTCTAGAACATGGAACTGGAGTCTCTTTAGAACACAAAGATTTTTCAGTTGTGATATCTTAACACTTTCTCATTTCATGATGTCTTCTTGTCTTTAAAAAATATGAATTTCTTCACAGTACTAAATGGTACACATTAATATTTCAAATTAAATAATTTTTAAATATTATTGAGTATCTTTTATGAAAACTGTTTATGTAATTGGGAACATCCAGGGCTTGAAATCACTTCCTCGGAAAGTAGATTTGTTTTACCATCTATTTCATGAATTTGAATCACTTTGGTATGGCTACTTGGACGTGAACCTTAGAATTCTTTTCAGTGGATTGTAACTGAGAACAAAAATTTAATCAAAAG
>PVKE010028544.1:0-20844 GCA_004027555.1 Craseonycteris thonglongyai
TAGGGGGTGGGGGCTGAGTAAGAGGATGATTGAAAATAGGGACAAGGAAAAACAAGGAAAAACTGGGGAGCTTCTTTATTTGACCCGTCTCAAAACTGCTGGCTCTAAGGTCGAATGACCCAAGTTTGAATCCTGGCTGGCACTACTGCAAGGGTTCAGTGACATTAGGTGTGCAAAGCATGTAGCCCCGTGGTAGTATTATAGTGGGGGCTTAATAAATATTAGCTGTTTGTTATATTTTATTCCATTTAATTCTTTGATGCTGTCAGTGTCTCCTTTGTACATATTAGTAGAAGACTGAGTCTGGAGTGATCTAAGTAACTTGCATAAAGTTTTCAAAATTAGGTTGCTGAGACAGAATTTAGAACTAGGGTTCTACTGGTTAAAATAAAACCTCTAACCAGAAATTATTGTTCTAGGCTTCCTGGTAAAATCTGTGCTGGGCTGGGACTTTAAAAAATGTTGTATGGTACGAAAATAACCCCGGCTAGAATGATACCCTCTACTGAGAGACAAACCTGCAGTTACAGGTAGCAAATTCACAAATGATATATAACCAAACGAACCCCAATGTTCTAACTATAGAAAAACTTTCAGTGGGCCCATTTCAGCAGTCAACCAATCTTAACTTTTTTTCTTTTTCTTTTTTGTTTTCTTTTTTTGCTTTGGGTAGCATATTCTCAGCTATATGGATAGGTCTATGCTTTTCAAAATCTGAGCATAATTTGTAAAGCATACCAAATATACAAGTCCTATCAATACCTCTGCTGTGTAAATGTCATCATCTATGCAAATATCAACTTGTAAGAGCAGCTTAAGGAAACTGTAACGGTGATGTTTCTTTAGCAACCAGAAGGCAACCATTCAGGGTTTTTGTGTGTGTGTCTGGGGTGTGTGTGTGTCTGGGGGAGGGGGAAATATCTTCTTAACTGCTTTGTGTTTCATCTCTTTTTATGTCATGAGCACCAAGTGATGCTGAGCACCCTCGGTCCCTTGGCCCATCAGTCAGGCTGAATCTGAGTTCAAACAGCCCTTCTAGGTGTGGGTTTCAATTAGGTACCTCCTTGTTTCCATCCTCAAGGTTCATGACTTGGTGGCCATGATGACCAAGCAGCTATTGTAGGACAATGACTGAAGTTTTGATAGTGAGAGATTTCAATGGTGTTGACATTGGAACTGGAAAATCATTTTACTAATACAGGATTCTTGCTTGGCTGTGTTGAAATCCTAGACAAATTTGTCTGCAACCCGAGTTATAGGTAGGGTTTAGCTCTTCTAATTGGCTGAATCTCTTTTTCTTTAGAGGTATGTATTATATAAAAGAGAAAATGGAATGAAACTTTGGTTTCACAAATGAATGTGGGTTTTAAGGTAAAAATAGCACAAAATAAGAACTGGGACTGAGTATCACCTAATTTTTATTTCAGTTTATTTCCTAGCATTTAATATAGAAAAGATATTTTCTTCACCACATTACTACCTTTGGAATTACTCCGATGCTTAACTCTAGTCTGTCATCTAAATTTATGTTTATAGTAAGGCGCAGTGTGTACGCATCAAATTCAAATGAAAATAACTCACTTCAGGTTACTCTTACCCATGTGGCAGTTTAAGAAGCTCCTCATCACCTCATCTAAACCACTCTGGGTTTTCCTCCCCAGGGTTCAGCGGATTCCTACACGAGCAGGCCATCGGACTCCGATGTCTCTTTGGAGGAGGACAGAGAAGCGATCCGGCAGGAGAGAGAGCAGCAAGCGGCTATCCAGCTTGAGAGAGCAAAGGTGACTTTCTTGTCCCTCTTTGGTATCAAAGTGGAATGTTGCTCAGCAGGGATCAGCTGCTCTTCCCCTGCCTCAGCTTTCTCTGAAAAACTCAGTTTATGATCATTCTGATAAGGCACCAGATGACCAGGCTCTCTGATCCACTCACTCCTCAGAGAGGTTCGTAACATTCCCAGTGGGCCAGGACCAGAGACCCTTCACCCTGTTGTGTTTGGTTTGCTGGTGAATTTTTGGTCATCTTTCAGCTTAGCAGTTGTGGCCACTGTCAAGCTCGCCACACCCGTGTTGGCAGAGCTCTAAGGTGTCAGTTTCTTCTACCTGTTCCTGGACCCCTCGTTGTCCATGCACAAGTCTTCTTTACAGGCCACATTGTTCTGTGAGTCCCCACTGCTGGTCTCTATGCCTTAGGCTCTTGGTTTCAATCTCCCGCCTCAAGTTCAGCAGGAAGTTCAGAACTGTGATCAATTATTAGCAAGTCAGCAAAGGCGAGCAATAAAGGCATTGCCAAAGTAGATCTCCAGGTAGTCCACAGGGAGAGACAACAAATCGCACTTCTGAGTGTTAGAACGGGCACAGTCACTATAGCTCTCCCATTCTATGTCTTCCAAACTCTGTACTATATTTTAGCACAGACCCCTGTGTCCACTGAAATTTTATGTACAATCACAAAATATAAAACAGGGGTCATGAGCAGCCTTTGCTCCTTGTCCTCCATGACAAACTTCTAAGGCATGTTGATCTAAGCCTCCTAATTTTTAGAAGAAAAACTGAAGTTCAAGTAAAGTGAATTCCCTTTTCTATTTTACCAGTAAAACTTTTAAAAGAACGGTAAAAAGAGGATGATGCAGGAAAGGTGTCTGCATTTGCTTTGTCGCCTGGCTGGATGCCTGTGCGTGGGGACTTGGGACAGTGCCAGTGAAGGACATCAGTGAGACTCTAACTTGTGTCCCGCCTCAATGATTGCTCCCCAGCCGTGTTCCCAGCATGAATACCCGAGCCGGTAACAAAGCCGCTGAGGACGGCAGAAACCTTGTGTTGTTTTGTGGCTAATGTTTGTTTTTCTTTCCAAGCCTGTTTTGTGGCCATTGTGGTCACCGAAATGTCAACAGCAGCAGCACTGTTAGTGTAGGTTGGTGGTTTGCTTAACTTCTGCCAGGCTGCACCAGCCCAAGAGCACTTTACTGCGGAGGAATCTGTCTAAAAAGAGGTTCAGAAACAGGTTTCCTAAGCTAGAGAGAAGGTGATGTGTGAGCAGCTCTGCCCTTCCTGTCCCCCCACCAGCTGGCCTTTTTCCAGACAGGGCCAGGTGAACGAGTTCCAAAGGTTTTGGGAGCTGAACAAGCCTCTTCCTACCAGCCTTTCCCACCCCCTCTCCCCCCAACAACAACCTTTTTATTTAAGACCCAGCATACCTTTCCTGTATTCAAAGGGTGGGGGTGTCTGTTATCACTTAAAATAACAAGCAGAAGTTTTATGACTAGAGGACAAAGCAGACAGCCACGCCCGCACTTCAGACACATTCTTTATTTGGGGTGTTGGAAAGCACCCCCGGGGGCTGAGGGAGGGGGAATGGGTGGGATGATAGGACTGAACCATTTGCAGCGGTATCTCTGCAGATGTCTCCTGACAATGCGAAACCCGTTTGGGATCCCCCTTTGGAAAGCGATTTCCTTTATGGCCTGGTACTCTCAGCTATCTTATCACAATGCTTAGTTTCCGTCTGAAAAACCCTCCTCTGTCTTCCTCCCTCCATCCTGTTCTGCAATTCTGTCCCCAGTCCAAACCTGTAGCCTTTGCTGTGAAGACCAACGTGAGCTACTGTGGTGCCCTGGACGAGGATGTGCCTGTTCCTAGCACGGCCATCTCCTTTGATGCCAAGGACTTCCTCCACATTAAAGAGGTAAACAAAGGGCGCTCTGTGTCCCTTAACCTGCCAGGAGGCCAAAGCTGGGGATCAGGCCTGAGCCAAACTACAGGGGGAGGACCCCGAGGAGCGGCCAGTGGGTTATGGCGTTTGATTTGCTGGACCTTTTAAACACATTCATTCTCATGAGATTTAGAAGCCTGAGACCATTGTTTACATCACCACACTTAAAACATTCCATCACCAGCATTGTAGGATGGATTCAGGACAGACCTGTGGTCCTCTGGTCACCTTTTAGTCACCTTGCATGACTTCTGAGCCATAGATCTGTGGATCCAACTTAGAGAAACATGAATTTGGTGGTATGGTGCCTACCCAGGAGAGACCATTTGCAAGGGCTGTTTTCACAATAAACATCTGGGCTATAATCCTGTGGACCTTGGCCTTGAAAGCAATGCTAGAGCGTAGGATAATTAAAGTATTAAGGCTAAGAAGAGGGCAGGTTAAGGGACTGAGCAGTCCAAGGAGGGTTTGAGCTCTCTCAACTCTGAAGGTAAGAATGGTGACATCCAAAACTTCGGTTTACTTAGCCTTGGTATATTGGCATTCTACTTCATGTCAGACATTGTGCTGGGCATTGGAGATCAGAGACGAAGGCTCACTCTCCCCACCACTGGGGAGTACTGAATCTGGAGGAAGAGGCTGACATTACCTAGTTCCCGCATGGGGTGACAAGTTCTGTTACAATAAAATTGAATGGCTGTTGTGGGAGCCCAAAGAAATCTGGCTGGGAAGATGGAGAATGAGAGATCCATAACACTCTACAGATGCGGTCAAAGCTGAGGGAGTTCGGGCTGAGGTGGGCAGTGGGTTGGGGTGTCATTAGGTGGAAGAGGCAGCCAAGAGCGATGCATCATGGGTGGAGGTCAGTCAGGAGGGAGTGGTACAGGGAATGATCCAGGGCGAGAGAGGCGGGAGCCTGATCAAAATGACCTCTTAGGTCATGGCAAGGAGCCTGGGCTTTAGGACCAGGAGACAGGCTGGAGAGGAATTTTCAGTAACGGACAGATGGGACCAGCCTTGTGTCTTAACAGAACGCTGATGGTTGAGGGAGTACTGCAGAGGCTGGGGAGACACTGTAGGGCCTGACAGTGGCTCTAGCAGAGAGGATGGAGAGAGGGGGCTGCTTGGGAGAGAATTAAGGGGAAAATATACAGGATGGGAGATTTCACATGGGCAGGGAAATTTGAGAAAGTGAGAAATGCAGGGTGGGGGCCAGTTTTTCCAGCTTACTGGAAAGGCTAGATGGTGGTGCCACCTATCAAAATCAAGAAGTCAGAGGTGGGAAAAGATTTGTTACAGGGTGGATGTGGTTATAAACGTGCTTTTAGGTACACTCGTTCTGGGATACTATGAAATTCCCATGAAGATACTTAATAAACCTTTATCAATATAATCGGAGAAGAATTGCAGTGTTCTCTTCTTCAATGCTTCAAGTTGAAAAAGAGAATGGGTTATAGTCAGGAGATGGTGTAGTACTAAGCGGTTGCTTTAAATTTTGATTTGCTTTTTTTTTTTTAAGAATGGAAAAGCTTTAAGCATGATTTCCATGCTGAGATGTTGAACCCAGTGAAATATATTGGAAGGAAAAAGTATAGCTGATGGAGTAAAAGGCTGAAGTAGAGGAGAGAAGATGGCATCTGTAAAATGGGCACAAGAATTCGGCTGAGTCAGAAAGAAAGGCTTGCTGTCCTTGAAATCTCTGTTCTGCATGGAATTTTTCAGTGGGGTTAGGGGCATACGTTGGAGGATGTGCATGTTGATAATCTCTATTGGCTCTGCAAGGAAGGAGTTGGAAAAATGGACCTTAGACAAAAGAGAGGGTAAAGGTGGAACAATAAAGTGAAACCTGAGAATGGAGTAGCCTGAGGAACTTGATCGACATAAACGTATCACTAATGTCACTGGGATGCCAGCATGGTAAATATATAACAATTTTGAAGATCATTATTGGGAAGGCAGGATGACTCAACGAGTTAAGTGCTCACTTTGCAGCCCCAGGGTCCAAGGATCGAATCCCAGTCCCAGCCCCAGCCCGTGTGGACCCATATGCTGAACTGGGGAGTGCTTCCCATGTGAGAGGGCCCCAGTTCTGTTCTTGCTGGGGCAAGCTTCCCATGTGGAAGACCCCTGGTTCCTCCCTCAGCTCACAGGAGTGTGCCTCCCATGTGGGAGGCCCCCCCGGCCCAGTTTCCACCCTGTGCAGCCCCCGCCCACCTGTGTGGAATGAAACCATGTCAAAAACTGATGACGTACAAGTAGGGAGACTGCTCTGGGCCCTCCTTTTTCTCTCTGTCTGTCTCTCTCTCTCTCTGTGTCAAAAACAACAAAATAAATGTTTAAAAAAAAATAAAATCATTGTCTTTGAATCTCTGTGTTATACAAAAGCATTAGTGACATTAAGACATCTACATAGTTTTAACATTTCAACTATTTGTTACCAAGTAGGTGGAATATCTGTGTATGTCTATAAATGTCTCACTATCTTTGCATTGTGCGCATGTGACCTGGGTGAGGCTCTACATTTGTTTAGTCAGTCATTCGATATATACCTCTTGAGCGTTTACTATATATTATACTAGGTCCTGGCAGATGTTGACAGCTATAAGCAAAGCAGACAGTCCCTTACTTCATGAACTTAAATTCTAGTGAGGAGATAGATAATGAACAAAAAATAATTCCAAATTGTGAATTCTTTGGGGGGAAAATGAGTCAGATGCTGAAAGTTTTTAAATATGAGGATCACGGGGTTATATATTTTTAATAGGGGTGACCAGAGAAGGCCATTTTCAGACTGTAACCTTTAAGCAGAGACCCAAAGGATGAGGAGGAGCCATCTTTAAAAGTAGCAAAGTGGGAGGGGACCTTCTAAGGAGAGGAATCTGCATGGGCAAAGGCCCTGAGGTAGGAAAATAGCCTGACACAACCAGTTAACTGGAAGATGGTCATATGGCTGGAATGCTTTGAGCCAGAGGCCTAGTATAATAGCAAGAGACACAGTTGTAAAAGTAAGTAAGACACAGGTCAAGTAGGACCTTAAAGTGATAGGTGAATGTGGTTATGGAAGGAGTACTGACTCTGGGTGGTGAGTGATCACATAATGCAACATATAGACAAGGTACTATAGAATTGTACACCTGGAACCTCTGTTATCTTTTTTTTTAAAGATTTATTTTTTATTGTTTGAGGGAAGGTGAGAGAGAAGGGCCCAGAGCAGTCTGCATAGTTGTACATCATTAGTTGTGACATGGTTTCATTTCACACAGGTGGATGTGGGGTCGTGTGGGATGGGAACCAAACTGGGGGTCTCACGGATGGGAGGCGAAAACCTTCATCACATCGTGGTGGTTACCAGTTGCGCCTCAGTTCAGCATATGGGTTTGCATGGCCCGGGGCTGGGATTTGATCCCCAGACCTTGTGGTTGCAAGGCAAGCACATAGCCTGTTAAGCTATCCCATTATCCCCCACCTTTTTGTAATTTTTACTAACCAATGTCATCCCAATAAATTGAACAATAAAATAAATAAATTAAAAGTCATGGGTGGAACTTCAGGTTTTATTCTAAATGTAATCAGAAGCCATTGAAGACTTTAAAAGCAGATTAGTGAATTTATTTTGTTAAGGTTCTCTGATTGTTGTAAAGACAGCAGATTGGAGTGGGATAAGTGTGCAATGAGGGTGACCATTTGAATCATTCTAGATGTGAGATAAGGAGATTGAGCCAGCATAGTGGTAGTGAGAATGAAAGAAGTACAGCCACTCCTCACTTAATGACCTATTTAACAACCACTCAGACTACAACCAATTCTTCAATGTTGAGAATCACCTTTCTCAGTCTTGGTCTTGTTCCCACCATCAGTTAGTATTCATTACATGAAGCATTCAAAGTCACGTGAAACTACTTTTTTTTTTTTTTTTTTTAATAAATGCAGTGTAATGTGATATCTATTGAAAAATACAGGGATTCTGGATGGCTCAGCAAACTGAGCACTTGCCTTGCAACTGCAAGGTCCAGGAACTGAATCCTGGCCCCAGGTTTTGTAAACCCATATGCTAAACTGTGGTGCAACTGCTAACTGTTGGGATGGTGGTGAAGGTTCTCACCTCCCATCCAGGAGACCCCCCCCAGTTCGGTTCCCATCTCACGCGGCCCCACACCCACTTGTGTGGAATGAAACTGTGTCACAACTAATGATGTACAACTGTGGAGACGGCCCTGGGCCCTTGCCGCTTCTATCCCTTACTTTCAAACAATAAAAATAAGTAAATCTTAAAAATATAACTAAGCAAATCTTTTTAAAAAATAAGAAAAATGCACCCCCTATAGCACCACAACACACCACAAGACATCCCTTATCGACCAATTTACTTTAATGATCTAGTTATAGGAACAGAAATCATTTTTTAAGTGAGGAGTGCCTGTAGACAGATTTGAGATTTATCATGAAAATTCAGTAAAGAACACAGGTGATAGGGCAAGGGTAGGGATTAAGTTTAAGCATCTAGGATGGAGATGACTGGGGTGGGGAGAGGACAGATGGGGAGAGAGGCTGGGGATTGGACATTTCCAAGGAGATATCAAATAGGAAGTTAGATATAAGAATCTTGAGCTCAGAGGAAAGGATTGGGCCAAAGATATAAAGTTGGATCATTAGTTTATGGGTATCATTTAAAGCTGTGACAACGAAACAAGTCACCTGCTAAAAAGAGAATAGAGGGAGGAGAGAAGGCAGCCCTGGATCAAACCCAAATGAATTTCACCCTACAGAGAGGTGGTAATGAAAAGACTCAACCGATAACCAAACTGAAAAAGAGAAGTCTGAGATATAGAAGAACAACTTGAATGGAGTAATGCATGGCCATAGAGGGAAGAGTGTATCCTCAAAGAGGAAGCAGTCAGCTGTGGCAGATGTTGTGACATGTCGCCTAAGATGAAGAGTAAGCAATTGGATTGGCGATATGGTGGTCAGCAGCATGGATGTCATTCATACCATTGTCTGAAAGAGTGCAGATGGACGCCATGTGAAATGGGATGAGGAGAGAAGGGGAGTTCGGAAGTATGTTTAGCAAGCGTAGACCATGCTTTCAAGGAAGGTTACACTGCCCGGGCAGTAGTCTGAGGAGGGTGTGAAGTCAGAAGAGGTTTTCTTTCAGACAGGAACTATTGGCACCTGTGCATGCTGGTATTAACAAAGAGAGAGAAGGAGAGATGGATGGGATAGGTGAGAGGGGCAAAGGAGTAACATTGTTGAGTAGGCAAGAAGGGCGAAATCCAGACCCTGCGTGAAGGGACAGATCTTCCTAGAAAAGGAAATACTTATACCGGTATATTGGAACATGGCAGACAAAAAAATGAATGCAAGCCAGGCTGCCTTGATAATGGGAAGCTGAGGGAGCATCGCTTGATGGGGTGTGCTTTCTTAATGGTGTAGGAGGTGAGCGTATACCGGTACTCATCTGCCTACATGGCAACAACCCTCAACCTGAAACTCACGCCTTGGCATCTGAATAGTTCAGTTGACTTGTCTCACTAGTCATCAAAAATGACCAGACGATATTCATTAGTTGCTAACATTCATCGTTTCCAAGGAGAAGGAGCACTTTCAAAGGCAACAGAAGTTCTCATATTTCATGCACATTGACTCACACCAGCATTCCTGCCTTGCTGTATTTTATTGCTTTCCTCTATCCCATCAATATCCTGTTTGACCTATTGGTTGCTTTTTGATCTGCATGCTCCTTGATCAATGACTTCCTCTTCAGTCTAGCAGTTTGATGTGTGGTATTGGACGGGTAATCCTGTGTGGATTACAGCCACTTGTTTCAGATCTTGAAAACATCTTAGAAAGAGAAAGCAGTAGCTATTTTAGGGAAATCAAAATGAGAATGATTTATACAACACTAAAGTGACCTTGCCAGGAAGCTGGCACGTGTTCCCAGAACATCAACACAAATGGACACATTTCTGTAATTAGGTTGCAGCCTTTTCTCTCATCCATTACCTAGGAGGCCATCTATTATGCACTGTTTTCAGTACTTTCTCAGTAATGAAAAAGCTCAGAGGAAAGCTACAGCTCTTCTAAAATCACACACCAAACGACGAGTAAATTAAGCTCTTGAATGTATATAGCGACTTTCTCCCAAGTAGCACAAAAACCTTTCATCTACATTGAGTCAGATTCTCACTGTGCTTTTATCTGTTTCCTAAAACTAAGTTAAAACATACTGAGAAGTTGCAGTAATCATTTCAGGAAGCCCGTTAAGGTCACTTGGGTGCCATTTAGTAAATTAGTGTTCCAAGAGACTAATGTAATTTCAGGAAATAACTTAAGCCCTGGGAAACCATGACTCATAGTCTGTTTAGTTTCCACCACAGTAAAATTTAAATACTAGGCCTGTGCACCAAAAATTCTAAAAGGGTCTCCCTACCTTTTGTTAATTCCAAAATAAAAAAGCCTGTTATCTTGAAATAAAAGGTGGGAGGATGAGAGAAACTAAGACCTAGATTATTCAACATTTCACATTGGGTCAATGGATTTCTTTAGTGCAGTCTCATACTACCTACCCCCTGAGCCTTGTGTGGAAGCATACTACGGGCCGAATTGCTAAACCATATCCTCTTACTTTTGACTGTGAGGCTGTCGCTCAGAATTAATGTCATGCAAAATTTCATGCTGGGATGACTCAATGAAACCATACATCCATCCATCACAATGTGTCCATGTGATATACATATAAATTCCACTTTTCTCTGAGCTAATAAGCAAAGTGTACTACATAAAGTCATTATATTTTGAAAAAACTAGATACTTTTGGGTCAAAGCTAGAGAGTTATCTTGCCCAGCACTAGTAAAAACAATAAAGGAAGTTTTTGGAATCATCTCTAGAGGATGTCTGCACAATAGAACTTATATCTTCTCTGTAGAAGTCACTTAACCAAAACCTTCCCTTGAGGCAGGTGGGTTGGATTAAAAGTGTCTTCTACCCCACAATTCAGCAAACCTATGATCATAAATTCAGGTTTGCTGACCCATCAAATGGGAGCATGTTGACAGAGGCTCACCCCATGTTGACTAAAGCTTTTGCGTGAGTTTGTTTTTCAAGTTTACATGGTATGGAAGTTTATATAAATGGAAATACTGGTGTTCCTGTTGGGCTTCAGGCCATTTGGAGATGATTTCTAAATATACACACAGAAATGTATAATATGCTTAGCTTTTGTCAGAGTAGGGTTCTTTTTCTTCAGGTAGTAAAGTGGACCTTAATTTGCAAACCTGTATTTGGAGGTATTGGGAGGAAAAATAATTTTCCTTCTGTCCTATATTCTTCTTGGCTGGTCTAGTAATCAAATTGACATGAGACAGAGTAACAAGAGAAAAATAACCAAATTTATTGCATATGTACATACAGGGGTTTCCTAAGGCTATGTGACCCAGGGACAGATTGGGTAGTTAAGATTTGTATGTCATTCTGGAGCTAAGGAAGAGAGAGCGTGTGGGAATGGGAGTTGGGAGAGGGTTGGGACTTCAAAGGGCAGGAAGGTATTTACATAGAGATGGAAAAGCAAATGTTTGGTAAGTGGTGGCCCATCTCTAACAATGGACACAGAGAGGACTTTGATCAAATGACCTTGCTAGGTTCCTCCCTGTCTATCACACTTAGTTTCTAATAAACTATAGTTATCTATGATAAAGCTTCCTTCTGGGAGCAAGTCCTCTATCTGAATTCTTTAAGGTAGTTAGGGGGAAGGTCAAAGGTTTTTCCTGAGTCTTGTTTCTTGTATAACTAATGTAAAATAATCAGTATCCCAAAAGGCATATTTTGGGGTGGCAAACTCTGCTCTCCTCAGAGGATTATAATTCTTCCCCAGTGAGTAGATTAAGAACAGTATCATGGATTTTTTTACCTGAAAGCTTTTGACTAATAACAGACTTGTATTTTATTTCAGACTTGCCTCTTATCTTCCAGAGATGCAGTTACACTGATGCATATTCTTATTAAATTTATTCTTTAAGAATTGGCTAAGGCTTTTTGATAAAGACTGAAGGAATCCACAGGTTAGAACCTGACTTTAGCCAGGGATTGGCAAACGCCCTCGGGATGAATCCAGACTCTGCCTTTTTGGAAAGAAAAAGGTTATTGAAACACAGCCACACTTACTTGTGTATAAATTGTCTGTGGACGCTTTCGCACTGACGACAGATTCGAGTAGATGTAACAGAAACTGTATGGATGGCAAAGTTTATATTTACTATCTGGGCCTTTAGATAAAATGTTTACAGACCCTGTTTTCATCTATGGAACCCCCCTCCCTCATATATATGGAGAGATAAAAATATAGATATCTGTATATAGATATATATCATAAATAATGTTTATATATAATATAGTGTAATGTATAATATGAATAGTGTTTTATTCTTCTAGCCCCCTGAAATTAATTAATGGAATATGAAGATACATGAATTACTATTGATATAATTTTTATTTCTGCATTTCAGAAATATAACAATGATTGGTGGATAGGAAGGCTGGTGAAAGAGGGCTGTGAGATTGGCTTTATTCCAAGTCCACTTAGATTAGAGAATATACGGATTCAGCAAGAACAAAAAAGAGGACGTTTTCACGGAGGGTACGTCTCCTTGCTTTCTATAAACTTTATTTTTTCTTTTTGGTGGATGGGGTAGGAACATTAGGTTAGGCAGTGTTTTAAAGTTGCTTATTAGGGTCAAAATGCATGCATTCCACATAGAAGATACTTTTCTGTGCAGGTGTGTCTGAAATGGACACATACAAGTTTCAGATAGTTTATTCAAGCTTGGCACCACTGAAATCAGCAGAAATTCTGCAGTTTTCTGCAGCTTCAGCAAACCCTCTTTGGAACCTAAGCTTTCCTTCATTAGAGTCCTATAGGCATCCTTCCTCAGTACAGGAAGTGGGAGCCTAACCTGACCCAGCATTGTGACTCTTCTTGGTTGCCTTTCAGAGACTCTCTCTTAAGTCAACACAAATGCAGTGGTACATGTAGGTCGTGGTACTGGCAGTATCTTCTCCACCCAGGGCATGTTGCAGTATCTGCCATCTCTTGGTAATAGGGTAAAGAATCTGCCTAGCTTCTGATGAATCAGCCTCTAGTAAACTGTGAAGTAGCCACATAAATCTCAGAATGCAAGTATTTAAAGGTCCCAGGACACAAAAGCTTAAGAGAAATCAGAATCACACTGAACCTGCACATGTTGTGAGCCTACACTGAAGCATTGATTTGGTATGGTATCATTTTTGAAAGTCCTAAAATAGAAGCAGTTCTTTCTCTTGACTCTCAACATCTTTTTTTTCTGTTGGATCCTTTTCTATTTTAAAAGTTTATCTATTCCTAAGGGGACATTTTGCCTTTGTCATATGGGAACCTCTTAAACAGAGGCAGGAAATCACAAACATACAGTCTGTCCCACTGTTAGTTACCATTTTGTTTAGTATGTAACATGCCTATAATATTATTAATCATTAATCCTTCTTGTTTCATCTGCTCTAGACTTTTTGTCTCTATTGCTCCTTCTTAAACATAGCAGGAACTCATGTTTCTGCCTCAGGACCTTTGCACTTGCTGTTTCCTCTTACTGGAACCCTTTCCTTCAAACTTCCACCATATCACTACATCATCTGCCTCAGATCTTTGTTAAATATTACCTTTTCAGTGACTCCTTTCTTACTGCCGTATTTAAAATTGTACCCAGTTCCCATCTGTCTTCTGACTTAGTTTTCACTGTTGCATTTCTTACTATCAGAAGTACTATATGCTTACCTATTCATCTGTTTGATACTGATATCCCCCACTGGAATCTATCTAGACATAAATTGATTTTGCCTTTTTTTTTCCTTCCAGTGTTGTATTCCTAGCTTCTAGAACAGTGGATACTCAATAAATATTTGTTAAATGAAATAATAAATGAATTATTATCATCATTTTTATGGTTGTTAGTTTATTGTTATTATTGCATAATATTATTATATACTTCTGAACTACAAGCTTACGTTGTAGCAGGTGCAAGAATAGAGCCAAAGCTACAGACATGAACTTATTTGATCTTTATACCAATGTTGTGTGGCATCACTTCTCCTTCTATACATGGGAAACTAAGGCTCAGTAATGCGATATGATGAGCCAGGGTCCCATGACAAGAAATTCGATTCTGATTCTGGGGACTGTACTCTTAGGCCCTGAAAGGAAGGGACACCGGTGAAGTAGGAGGTGAGCTCCTGAGGTCCCCTCTGGGCTCCAGGAAGCTTCCTGAGCCACACAAAGAGGCCAACGATGATGATCTTCCATTTGGGGTCACAACTAATATTATTTGTGACCAAATCCTTACTCTCAGTTCTTAATTCTGACCCCTTCACACGTACTTGCTTCTAAGAAGAAACGTTTCTTCTGGGTCTTCCTGCTTGTTTTGAGCTGTGTTTGACATCCACCTGCTACCCTGGTGAGTTAAGCCGATCGCAGTAACATTCCTGTCAGTGATTCTTCCACCTCACTTCTGCATCGTCCAATTAGGAGAGAGGTTTTTGCAGAGTGTTTTCAGATGTCAGTAATCCCCCACTCTCTCGGAGAAATGAAGTCAGTGAAAACATTTGGACAGAATCTTGAAGTTTTTCTCTATAGCAGGATTTGTTGTGTTTTGAATTATTTGGTAGGATTATTGCCAAAAACAGCTTTGTACTCTCCAGTGCTATTTTCAAGAAATCTGGAGAATGACTCTTAAGTTCCTTTTATATATTCTAGGAAATCCAGTGGAAATTCTTCTTCAAGTCTTGGAGAAATGGTGTCAGGGACATTTCGAGCAACACCCACATCAACAGGTGAGCGTTTTAGTTAAACTCTTTTTACTGGAATGTATTCCTTGCATAATATTTAAACATACATGTAAGGATTTTTACTCATTTGGAAGTAATTTAAAAGAATTGATTTAAAAATTCTTCTACTTAATACTTTATCGCTCATTTGCTTTCTGTAGTAATTTGATTTGATTTAAAGGGTTCTCGTGGTACTAAAAAGTCAGGTATTTGTAACATAATTTTGGAAAATCTTATTTACCCACCATTGTGTAAACCAATCTGAAGCAAGTTCATTATTCCATTCAAGAACCCAACAGACTTTAAAATGGTGAGGACCAATTAAAAAGAAAAAAACAAAACATTGTGGACTCTTAAGAAAATGCTGTGTTCCTGTCTGCATGGGGAACGTTACGATGTGTTGGGACAGCCGGGGCTGTGGAGCTTAGGAGGGTTGAAACTGAGAATGAGGCTGGCCCCAGATGACCTATCTGAAGGGCAGACAGCTGAGCCCTGGAATTAAAATGGTAATGAAGGGACAACGGTGGCTCAGTTGGGAGTTGATGTTCATTTGGTAATTGTGGGGGTATTCAAGTAGGACTTCTGCTCCTGCATTCCTTGACTCCTATAGAATAATCTTATTCTGGCCCAGAATTAGTGCTGCATTAGAGCATCCAGTATTACCAATGCAGAATGTCATGTCCAAGGTCTGTCCTGGCCTACCACAACTGCAGGAAACTGGATCGGTTCTGGAACAATTCTGAGTGGCTCCTTTTTCGTGTGAATCCTTCCTTATCTCGGGGTTCTGAACCACACCAGATCTCTGGGTTGCCCCCATGTGGGCTGGACCTTCTTGGATGATTACAAAACCACTTTAGTCAGACACCGAGCACATTTTGCATCATCCTCACTTGTTGGACATTTAAGGCATTGAAGCTTTTTACTATTGCAAACAAGAAAGAACAGGAATAACTGATCATACACTTAATTGAAATTAAGAGCAGCATAGACAAAAATGTTTCCATATCCTGGAAAGTGAGCAAAAAGACTTAAGAATGCATAAAGGCTGCAGAATTTTCTCATGGTTCATCAACATTACAAATCCAAAAAGAATGAGTGGTTGAAGTGATGCTCAGTTTTTACCCAGATTGTGATTCTAAGTGTTCTTTTATCACATGTCACTTGCCCAAGTTGTTCTCAGCCACACTGCGTGCTGTGCTCAGCAGGGAACAACCTGGCCCAGGCTGGCCTGAGCTTCCAATGTTGCTATGATGTCTGCCCTGCCCACCCAACAAGAAATCAGGATCCAAGGTCATGTGTACAGGAAGGAAATTGTCTTTTTTTTTCATGTCTTCAAAATCAGCCTGTCCTGAATGAAATACTAGAACAGTGTTCTACAGGGTTGGTGATAGTGTCATAACAAACATTACAGGGACAAATGAGTTCATTCTTCCATCTTTTAAAATCGCGTACTGTTATTTACAGAGATTGCATATGTTGATATGGCTCTCATTGTTGTCTTTTAGCAAAACAGAAGCAAAAAGTGGTAAGTCGTGTTTCCTTTTTAAACCTCCTGTTAAGGTTTCTATGCATACGTGCCTGCAATGCTCCATTTCAGTGGCTGTTTAATAAGGGATGAGCCTTGTTGGTGGGGACTGTGGTCATTGTTTTTCATGTGACCTGAGAATTATGAATGTTGTGGCTGTCGAGGAGGCACACTTATCCTCATCTTGTCCCATGTGTCACATGTCACATCCTCTCTTTCAGACGGAGCACATTCCTCCTTACGATGTTGTGCCATCCATGCGTCCAGTGGTGTTAGTGGGGCCGTCGCTGAAGGGTTATGAGGTACAAATGCCCGTCTGTCGTGCTTCAGTTCTTGATCACGCAATAGGAGACAGACATTGGGAGCTGACCCCCTCAGGGCCTGCTTACATCTAAGTGCCAATTGAAGCCACCTGTCAGCATGGGAAGGCGGGTGGCATGGTGGGGCTTCTGTGACCCTGTGCTCTTTGTCCCCTCTCTGGCACACTTCTCATCTATTATGTATGACGCTGTTTAGAAATAAGTATCTCCCTCCAAACATTGATAATGGGAAGCTCTGGTCAAAGGCTTGCTCTGCATTAAATTTCAAAGAACAAGACTTCATCTGTCTCAACGGTTCTCTTTACTATTAGAAATAAGGGAGGATGAACAGCACAAGGGAACACAGAGGTTGTCTGCCAGCAAACTTGAGCCCTGAAAGCACCAACAAAACTCAAGTCAGTGGTGTATTCCACCAAATCTTTCTCTGCTAGCTTATTTGTAAAGGCCCTATAGAAGGGGAAAAAAACAAACTCACTCCACTCTAAAAATATTAGTGAACTTCTTCACAGGTTCATTAATAGCGTGCAAGAAAGAGAAAAGACTTGGATGTACTGCAATGCAGATTTTGCCTTTTTGACTTCGTGCTAACATAGGTAATAACAGGTGGGTCATTAAAATCGGAAGGAGGGCATCCTCCCCAGCACCCCTCCCACTGAGCTAGGACTATGTCTGGCACGTATGAGGCATTCAGTACACATTTGGTGAATGAAGTAATGAGTTTTTTGAGGCAGACCTAAGAATCCCATCTCCTGTCCCGCTCGGTGGAGAATGTCACAGGAAGAGCAGGAGAGTGGTATAGAGAGATCCAGCCCTGGCCATAGAGAATTTCCACCAACGTGCACAGACTAGCAGGGCTGCTGAGCTCAGGGCTCACCTGAGGGTGCGTTGCTCCTCACTGAAGGCAAGCACCACCCAGGTGTGCCAAGGACAGGCAGCACGTGGTACAGAGCCAGCCTCATTGTGGTCTCCTAGTGGCAGTTTCAGTGCCTAAGAAGGAAAGTCTGGTGCATAGTGCTAGTTCATTCCTCAACATCTTGGAGGAGAACCGAGGGGAAAATTTTAGTTACTGCAAGTGGTGAAGAATGAAAAATACCTTCCACAGTAACCTACAATGATTAGGTCTTTGCTCAGTCATAAGTGCCCTCTTCCCTTCTACTTTCTCACTTCTGACTTCTCTCTCTCTCTCTCTCTCTCTCTCTCTCTGTGTTTGCCTCATTCTTTTTTTCTCACTTTTGCAAAGGTAACAGACATGATGCAGAAAGCCCTCTTTGATTTCCTGAAGCACAGGTTTGATGGGAGGTGAGAATATAGATATTTTTGTATTTTTATTTACTTTTTTTTAATCAGACATGTATGATAGATTGATTTGTGGATCTCTGTTTCCAGTGATTGCCAAAGATCTCTAATTTAAAGTTAACTCAGTGTTCAGGGAAGAATATAATGAAAAAGCTCTGAAAATATGAAGTTATGAAGTATAGCATTGATTCTTCAATGGATAAAGGACTTCTAAAAGGAAATAATCTATTTGTTTTATTTAAATGTATGTGTTTAAGTTTATTTTTTCACTTGTTAGTGATTTCATATCGAGCCTGTTTTATGAAAATTATAAATTTAAAGTACAGACTATTTCTGATCAGTGTGGCAGCTTGCTGTACAGGAGGAACAGTATCATTTGGGAATTACACGTGTGTATGTGTGTGTATCATATGAAGGTATAAATACAAAATTCTCAACTTCCTCCAAAGATGAGTGCAAGGAATATTTTCATCATAAACCTCCCAAAATAACCATTTGGTAGGAAACAGTACTTTTTTACATGTTTAGTTCTGGGTATGTTTTAGTAGAAATTAACTTGTTATTTTATTGGTTGGTTTTGTATCCTACCCATTATTAATATGGCTCAGTCTAGTCATCAGAAAAATTTCTGAAATGATGTCTAGAATGAATTTCTGTATTTTGGAGAGAAATGGTAAAACGTTTGTATACTAAGTACAGCACTCTTTCACAATGCAGAGAACACTCCACGTAAAAATAACCAACAGCAAACGCCTGAAGACTTATTAGAAATGAAGAAAACTTGTCTGGTTAAATGAATCCAGCTTGCCAATAGTTAATAAGTATGGCACTTTAAGAAAAAAAGCAAACACAATACTGCTTTAAGTACAAATTGTATATCTTTGTCAAAAGAAGCTTTCTGGATAATTGTATTAAAAATATTCATTTCTGGAACAATATAGAAAGAAAATAAACTGAGATTTTTAGTTCCAATAATTGCACTTTTAGTTTGAGAAATCAGAATGCTTCAGTGCAATTATGTTAATTGCTAAGTACGTTAGTGTAGGATAGATCCAAAAATGTATAATAATTCAAACACAAAGGAAGCATTTTTGTTGCTCATTTAACAGTCTGTGGGGGAAGCCGGATGGCTCAGTGGGTTAAGCGCTCACTTTGCAGTCCCAGTGACAGAGGATCATATCCCAGCCCCAGCCCATGTGGACCCATATGCTTAACTGGGGTGTGCTTCCCATGTGGGAGACTCCCAGTCCAGTTCCCACCCTGTGCAGCCCCGCCCACCTGTATGGAACAAAACTATGGTGAAAACTGATGACGTACAACTATGGAGACTGCTGTGGACCCTCCCCCTTCTCTCTGTCTCTGCCTCTCTCTGTCGCTGTCAGAAAAAAAAAAAAATCTTCAGAAACACAGTCTGGGGCAGATGTTCCTCCTCCGGGAGAGGTTCAGAGTGGGGGAAGGTGAGGATGGAGCAGAAGGTTTGTTCCGCCCATTATAGGGCCCTCAGCCTGAGGATGGTCTCTCCAGTCAGCTGATGGGGAGAGGAGCGTGTTGGCCTGGAAGTGAGTGACATACATTGATTCTAACATGTGATTGGTTAGAATGTGGTCACATGGCCACACTTCATTGCAAAGGAGGCTGGAAAATATGTAGTCTAGCTATGTGCCCAGGAGGAAGAGGATATAGATTTTGTTGAACAAATAACAGTATCTGCCACATTGATTGAGTGGACCCAAAGAGCTATAAAAAAACAAACAAGGGGAAGCTGGGATGGCTCAGTGGGTTAAGCACTCACCTTGCAGCCCTGGGGACCGAGGATTGAATCCCAGCCCCGGCCTGTGTGGACCCATATGCTGAACTGGGGAGTGCCCCCAGTTCAGTTCTCACCGGGGTGAGACCCTGGCCCAGTTCCTGCCCTGTGCAACCCCGCGCCCACCTGTGGAATGAAACTATGTGGAAAAACCAATGATGTGCAACTATGGAGACTGTTTTGGGCCCTCCCCCTTCTCTCTATCTCTCTCTCTCTCTCTCTGTCAAAAACAATAAAAATAAATCTTTAAAAACAAACAAACCAACAAAAAAACAAACCACATGGGTTTATCCTCCTCCCATTTTTTTTAAAGAGAGGCAAATAGTAAAGTAGTTACAAAGCAAACAAGTGAATAGCACTAAATACTAAAATATTGAAGTTGGAAAAAGTGTAAAAGTTATTTTATTCTAATTTCTTTTCTTCAATGACCACAAACAAATAGATAGCCTGCCTCTGTTTTAAAACTTTTAGCTATTGGGAATCAACTTCTTAAGAATATATGACAAGGAATCAGCTGAACTCTGACTCTTTAACTTCATAGTGTTAGTCTTGTTCCTGCCCTCTGATGATCTGGGATATAACCTTTCTGCTTGTGCAGCTCTCTACAGATTGAAATTGGGGGCAGCTAATGCATACTCAGTCTCCTGTGTTCTTGGTGGCACATGCACACGTCCTTCAGCTATGCTTAAAGTCCTATGGTTTTAAACTGTGATACCTTTACCTAAGGAAAGTCCAAGCAGTATCTCTTCTTATGGCCCCCTAGCCAGCCTTTAAGCTTAACAAATTCTATCCCAGAACACAGCCCAAGTTTTTATTGCATTGTTTTGGTCCCCACATAACATCTTTATACACAACAATATTAAAGATTTGAAAGGTAGGACCTGTAGTTAAAAAAAAGAATGACGGAGAGATCCAAGATGGCGGCATGAGAGGAGAACGCCGATAACTGCCTGGGAAGGGCCTTGTGAACAGAGGGGAATCCACAGGGGAAACCCTGAGAAGAAACCTCAACGAAGAGAACCACACAACGCAGAACAACACCCAAAGGTTAGAGAAAAAGGGGGAGAGCGGGAGAGGGAAAGGGAAGCAGCGGTTCGGGGACAGAGACTCGGAGCGTGGCCCGGGGCTGGCAAACACAAAGGGGGATTGGGGGCCTACGGTCACAGTGGAGCTGGATCGAGGGCGGGCTGGAAGCCGAGACCTAGGGAGCGTGGAAGCCCCACAAGACTGTGGACAATTTAACATCCGAACTCAAGGGACAGCACACAGTGCCCTAATCAGATCACAGAGCCTAAAGTGGAACAGGGACTGTGGAGCAGGGCGGCGGCACTTCCCGGCGGGC
>PVKE010028545.1:0-20846 GCA_004027555.1 Craseonycteris thonglongyai
TCCCATATATGAGGAAAATGCTAGGTAACAATGAATTAAACGTGTCATTATTTATTGAGACCCTGCAAGTGCTTCAAAAACAGTTTGAAGAGAGATTTCTGCAGTTTACAAATATCGAGCCAATTGTCTCCTTCTGTATCAATCCTTTTACTTGCCAAATAAATGTAATAGAACTAGCCACATGTATTGCAGACCTTGTGCAGGGGAAGCAGAAGAACTAGAGTTAGAAATTTTGAACCTTAAGAACAATATTTTGGGGAAGGCAGGATGGCTCAGTGGGTTAAGCGCTCACTTTGCAGCGCCGGGGACCAGGGATCGAATCCCAGCCCCGGCCTGTGCGGAACCATATGCTGAACTGGGAGCTCCCCCAGTTCAGTTCTCTCTCTGTCTCTGTATCTCTCTCTTTCTCTGTCAAAAAGCAATAAAAATAAATAAATAAATAAATATTAAAAGAACGATATTTTGCTAAAATCTTTAATATCAGAGGACTTATGGAACATAGTCAACAAAGGAAGGTTCCCATTTTTAAAAAAAGCGGCATATAAAATCAAATCATTTTTCGGGTCAACGTATTTATGCGAATCTTTGTTTTCAAACATGAATTTAATAAAATCACGATATAGATCTCGACTTACCGATGCGCATCTTAATAATTGTTTGCTAACTGGGTTGTCGTCATACTCTCCTAATTACGAGGCACTGGCCAATGAAATGCAATGCCAAAGATCACACTGACAGATTGGTTTTTTTTATGATTTCTTTTATGTTTTTTTAAATGATTTTATTATAAGTGTGTTTTTTATTTACTTTGTATTAGGTTTTGTATATATGTTTCTTTGTGTGTATATAATTTGTACAATAAATTTATTATTTTAAAATTATTTTTATTATTTTTTATTCTTGTTCAATAATAAATATCCTTAGAAATAGCTGGTGCCCGCCGCCCTACCAATATTTTAGAATGCGCCCTAGGGTATAAAAAGGTTGGGAACCCCTGCCCTAATGCATGCATTCCAGGCTAAAGGCAGTGGCCCTGAAAAGACAGAGGTCTCAGATTCTCATGAGAGTGTAGGATTCACACCTCAAATATTTGTAGGGCCTACCTGCTTGACAGGATTTATTTCTCAGTTTTCCCACAAATCTCTGTAATAGCTCATTGTCCAATTATATCAATAGCAATAAAGTGATGGTAGGTTTATGCTTCTTGCTCACATGTTAAGCATCCTGAAGAAGAAATGCTGACTTGAAGAGCAATGGCGAGCAAAACCATCAGTGATATTCTCATTACCTTTCCAAACTGGTTGTATGTAAAGCCCTTTTATATTATTTTTAAAAAAGAGGAACCAGATGTTTTCCTCAGAGGAAATTTCTAACACCCTCCTTCTGAAAAATAAGGCACAGGAGGAACTGAGTGGCCATACACTCAGGATTTTCCAGGTTATGATCACAATACAGTAATGGATGACATCACCTATAGGAGAGGGGTTTTTATGAGTCAGTGCAATAGTGTGTAGAAATAATTACAAAATCTAACAGGAAATTTTATAAGAATTCTTAGATACTGAAACACTCTTCCTTGTCAATCCAAAATTAGATCAGAAAATGAAAATAATTTTCTTAACATGAGGGCTGTCCAGAAAGTATCCAGTCATTGTCAATATAATGAGACCAGTTACACGACTGGATACTTTCCAAACTGCCCTCATATTTGTTAGCCAAACTAAGATTAAAAACTGAAAACCCAAGCCTAGATCTGTGTGGGACTTTTTCATAGCAAAATAGAAAGTATCTGAAAGGCTGTCCAAATAAAATCATTTAAAAAGAAGTCATGCTGACATATCTGCTGAGGAACTGTTCATCAGAATGTATAGACCAGATCCAAGAATGTAAATCCACTGGCTAGTATGCTAATTATTTTGGGACATAACAGAGATTTCAAAAGGAAAAAATATATAAGGTAGCACTCAAAGTAACTGCCAATTCTGAATTTGAAGATATTAGCAAATGTACTTAGCATTTCTTTCATTAAAAAAAATCAAAATAGAGCTTTGTATTTAACAGAGATGGTTTAAAGGGTTTAAGATAAATATCACTTATTTCAGAATAAAAAATATTAATAACTATTAATATTAATATTATAAAGAGTAGGATCTTGGAAGAGGAAAGAAGGAAATAAATTCAAGAGCTCCTGGGAAAGAATATAAAACTGGCTCTTCCCCTGAGTTAAGAGAAACAGTAAAAAAGACTTGAAGATGAGGCAGAGAGAGATGACATGGAGAAAAGGAAGATGAGGGGGCTGATACTTCCTGAAAGGCTCAGATGTTTCCAGCGTAGGAGGAAGGACTAGAAGCCACCTGTTTCCTTTACTAGACTATAAAATCTGTTAGGGCAGGCACTAGATCTGTTTTGTTTCCTACTGTAATACCCACTATCCAGCATAGTGCATAGCATACTGTTGATCCTCAATGAGTAATTATTGAATAAAATGACTGAATGGGAGTATAGGGACTTAGAAGAGTAGGAAATGCTCGCTAGTTTGGTTGTCAACAGAAATATAATGGGGATGCTAATTTGAGGTTACCGTAGGTGGAATGCATTTAAAGTGAATCGGCATTTTTCTGAAGTTCAGAAGCAAGGGCAGAGAAGCAGACAGATAGGAATTGCCATGACCAAGAGAGTAGACCGGAAAAGAAGTAAGAGGGCCTTGCCCCTAGAATGCAGGCAAGGGCAACGGCCAGGCTGGGAATGGGATCAAAGGTAGAGACAGACAGAAAGGAGCAATAGACTGTTAAGGTCTTGAGCGTGCAGGTACTTCTGAGGGCATTAGGCAAAGAGCATCTTTAAAACACCAGTAGAGCAGCTATTAGCTTTGTAACTATCTAAGCATCCAACTCAAATTTTTACTCTAAATTCCATGAGTGTTTAAACCTGGACTGTATCTGATTTGTTTTCTCTTGTAGCCTGGTGTGTTATTGTAATTCAATGAATAAAAATAAGGAGGAAAAAAGGAAGGAAATAGTTAAAGACATGATTGACATGTGTTATGTCTATTAAAATTATGTTATTCAGATTTTTATGTGTGCATAAATGTATATAAATGTGTGTGTAATACTCACAAATACACATTCCATTATAAACATCCCCAGATATTTTCTACTACATTGGGATTGATAACAATGATTAGAAAATCTGTTAATTAGTTGCGTTCTATCTTCTATGCTGTTAAATGGGGCCAAGATCTGGTAAATATTGGGCTTGAGGACCCAGGGAACAAGCTGGAGATTTGGCAGTGCAAGGGCAGAGAACTAGGATCAAATTTCTCGGTACATGAGTAGACTTCTTACCCAGAGGCCAGTTATTGGAAGGAAAGGGCCTACACCTGACACAGTTTGACCAAAATCAAAGACCATGGGACTAGCCAGGTCAAATGGAGGGGCAAATGAGTAGGTACCATATAAGAAGTCAAAATCCAGAATTACTGTGTGTTTGCCTTTTTGGAAGACCCAAAAGTCAAAGGCTCTGCTAAGACCTTTAGGCTTTTAAGTTCTCTGCCCTCAGTATCAAACATATTTTCCCTTTTAGGTTTTTTTGTTTTTATTTAAAAGATGAATCTTTTGAATTAATTTTCATATCATCTCCTGTTGAAATGTGTTATTATAAGGTTCTTTTTGTTTCAAAATTTTTCATGCCATTTATTTTTCAAATACATATATTCATATATTTCGGTTTCTCGAGTTGAAAATTCTTCACTTATAAAAAAATTAATGCAAAGGTACATTAGAAGTCTAATTAAGAGAAAATGGTGACTCGGTAGATTGGAGTGAGGTGGGAGGGGGGATTGAAGGGAGAAGAGATTGAAAGGAACTTCTACTCTCCTCCAAATTTCCTAAGTCTTCAACATGTAATTATTTCAAGGGAATCTCATTGTTCATTTTAAAAGAAAACAAAAATTTTACACTCGTGTTCCTTTTGGGTTTATAAATTTGTAGAATATGAAGGTAGAAACAAAGAAACACCTCTTTGTGACTGATCCTCTATTTTAGTCATCCAAGTCCTTGAATTTGATTGTGTTGCCAATTTGTACTTCTGAAATAGAAGTCTCAAGTATTGTTTCTAAAACCCAAAATGATTGTTATTAAATTATTCCTCTACTATTTAACACTGAAACACAGAGAAGATAATATAAAAGAGCTCATGTGATGTATGGAACCAACATTGCAAAAAATGTGAATTGGGCACCCTCTTTCTCTTGGTAACAAATAAATTATAATACAACTTTATAGTGTGTGGGAATTTTTATTTGAACAAAGCCATCTCAAGATCACAGCACTATAGTAATTGTTCAGTTATTACCTCATGTCCTTGAGACATAATATTTAAAAGTCTTGCTTTTATCACAGGATATAAAACCTCTAAGAAACTATTTGATATTGAATACAGATCTCTGACCCTGAGAATTCAGATATTTTTCTTCCTTGCTTAGTTATCCAACTATTTTAAAATCTTATTCTCTTTGATCATTGATAGGAATGTTGGCTTGGCACAGTCATTGTAGCTCCACACTTACGATGTTTTTTTCTTTTTGGAAACTCCCAAATGTGAATTTCAGCAAGTTAACCAATGGTCCTAAATTCTCCTCCCATGTGATGCATTTAAAGTACTACATGTCCTCTCTTGACCATCATTTAGATCACACAGACTTTCAAGTTGCCATTTTGGATTCTGATCACATTTGCTAGGAAATAACTATTTAAATATGTTCTTCTCCTAACACATTGCTGATGGGATTTCCCTGGCAAAGGTAGATGGGATTTTTAAAATTGGAACCGTGCTAGAAACAGACTTGCTTTTGGTAATTGCTGTTGAGTTTTCTGACTAGCATACATGGAGCTAAGGTGACAATTCCACTGAACAGAATGGATGGCAGAAAAGAAGGGCAAAAGATGCCACCCTACACAAACAGGCTACCCACTGCCAGCAGGAGTTAGTTCATGCATAGTTGCCTCCCCCAACTGTTCTCTCCCTACTTACATGTTTTATATCTTCTTACTGTTTTCTGACATTCTGCCAAAAATATTGAACTAATTTGAAAGGAAAGGAAAACATAAAGACAAACTTCTAAAAATTGTATTATGAGGAGGAAATAATTTTCTTTCTTCTCTAAAATTCTATCTTTCTATGACACACTATCTTCAAATAAAAGCCAATGAAACCAATATCCACTCACCTTAAAATAACACTTTTGGGGAAAAGCCAGGATGGATCATTGGGTTAAATGCTCACTTTGCAGCCTGGGAAACAAGGATCGAATCCCAGCCCCAGCCCGTGCAGACCTATATGCTGAACTGAGGTGTGGCTCCCAGTTTGGTTCTCGCTGGAGTGAGCTTCCCATGTGGGAAGCCCCGGTTTGGCCCCCAGCTTGTGGGAGCATGCCTCCCATGCAGCAGGCTCTAGCTCTGTGTGGTCCCCTGCCCACCTGTGTGGAATGAAACTATGTCAAAAACATGACGTACAACTATGGAAACTGCTCTAGGCCCTCCCCCTACTCTCTGTCTCTCTGTCTCCGTCTCTGTCAAAAACAATAAATAAATCTTAAAAAAAAATAACACTATTGGTAACAGCTAATATTACTAAGCTCCAGGTATTCCACTAAGTGCTTTACATTTATTATTTTAGCTATTTTCACAGAAACACCAAGAAGGAGGTACTTTTATTGCCCTCATTATTAAGATGAGGAAACAGATGTAATGGGACTTGGATCTATGAGCATTCATTTCCTTGCATAGGCACACCTTGGAGATATTGCAAGTTCAGGTTCCAGACCACCAAAATAAAGAAAATGTCACAATAAAGCAAGTCACAAATTTTTAGTTTCCAAGTGCATATAAAAGCTATGTTTACACTATATTACAGTCTCTTAAGTATGCAATAGAATTACATCTTTAAAAATTCATATACTCTAACCTAAACATACTTTATTGCTAAAAAATGCTAACTATCATCTGAGCCTTTGGCAAGTCCTAATCTTTTTGTGTTGATGGAGCGTCTTGCCTTGATGTTGATGAAAACACAGTATCTTCAAAATGCAATAAAACAAGGTGTGCCTGTATTAATAAATTTAGGCTTTTTACTGGAAAGGCTCTGAAAATCCAAATGTGCACACATATTTTTTTACCCATTGAATATTACTTAACACTTATAAGTATAACCAGAGCAGAGTGGGCTCACAAGGGGGTTATAGAATTTTTCAACTTTTAAAGAGTTTCTTCAGTAATTCTGCTTCTAGGTATATACTCTAGAGAAATTCTAAATGTATAATAAGAGTAGGGTGACCAGACGTCCCGCTTTTGGCGGGACAGTCCCGATTTTTAACAATTTGTCCTGCGTCCCGCGGCGTTTTAAAAAAGTCCCGGTTTTTGGAAAGAATGCACAACAAGCTAGGGAACAGCGGGAGATAGACCAAATTTTTAATCAAGAACCCCCTCCCCCCCCGTCAATGGTGTCCCGCTTTACCGATGTTAAAATCTGGTCACCTTAAATAAGAGACATGTATAAAAATGATCAATTATATAGAACTGAAAATAAATGAACTAGGGTTCCATGTGTCAACATGGGTAAATCTTGAAAACAATTTTGTGAAAAAAAGAAAAGACAGCTGTAGAATAAACAATTTGGTATAATGTCATTTATGTAAAAACTTTGTTTAGTAAAAACTATGGTTAGAATGTAAAATAACAGAAAATGTTATTTGTGAGTACATGCTTATGTAGTAAAAGGATAAAGATGTGAACCAGAAAGGTGAAATGTTCAAGATGATAGTTGCCTTGGGAGGAAAGGAACGGGATGGGGGAAGATATAAAATAGGTTTCAACTCTGCAATGTCTCGTTTCTTTTGCTTTAAAAAGTAATACAAATATGAGAAAATGTTAACATTTCTTCTTTCAGGAGCTATATGAGTTTATCTTATTCCCTGAAAATGTTTGTATTTCAAAAATACTTCCATCTTCAGAAATATTGATAGGTATATTCATGCTGGAAAGGTATAGAAATCACTATATAGAACATGACCAGGATAGTCTTAGGGTAAAATATTTTGAAGCAGATTTCACTAGATGCCCAATTTATCCATAAAATAACTTAGTATGCCATACTGAAACTATCTAGCTTTGAGTCTTGTAAATTCATTGCAACCTCCAAAACAAACTACTTGTAAAATGTAATCCTCAGTGATTTCACGAAGGTGAATTTCTTCTTGTGGTTTTATGTTAGCTACAAACCACAGGGTACAAGCCCCTTACACTATTTCAATATTATCAAGGGAGCAAGAAGAACAGATATCTGGAGATTGTTATATGCCACATACTTCTGGCCAAAGACTCTTGTTCATGGGTTATCATTATTATCTGGACTGTACATTCCCAAATCTGCTTTCCTGATCCCACCCAGTTCCTCTTCTTTCTTCATCTCCAACAGCACAGAATTTCATTGTGAAGGTGAACACCCCTGAAAGCTGTCTAATTAGGCTGTGTGGTTTTTATAGTGAGTGTACTTCATTACATTATTTAGTATAAAGTTCTGGGTCATATCTAAAAATACTTCAGCTTGAAAATTAATCTAATCTCTTATCTGCTTTTGTTTGGAATCTTATCACTTTCTTGATAATGATGTAGTTGAAGAACACTAAATCCAGCATTTTTTAAGTACTCTTTATTTGTTAAGACTACATTTTGTGAGGAAATTATTCTTTGTGTACATTTAAAAACAATCCCTTTCAGTTATGTAACTAGGAGTTAATATCAGTTTGTGGGCATGTGTTCACACACATTTTTTAATATGTGCTTTGTTTCAAAATGGATAAAAGATGGGTTACACATACATATAATATGGCACCAGAAAAATTAAATCTGAAGCTAGTGAAGGAATGTATGAAGGGTTTAAGTAAGGAGTGAGTTAAGTATATAAAGTACATCCTGTTTAATTTTATATACAGGCCAGAAGGAGGCCACCTATATGGCTCTAAACTTTCTCACAGCCAAGGGAAATACTGTCAGTTCCACTAGTAGGTATCCAGAAGACAAAAACAAATGAGATAATAAACAAGGGAAATAACAACTATACCAGCTACTAAAACCAAGAAAAAACTTTCAATATAGTCAGAGAGTGTATCATAGCCACAAATTTCATGGCACTTTCTTATAAACCCCTTAATGTAGGCCCGAAGTATTATACCAAAGTGAATTCATTAAGGAAATCTGAGGAGAGAAAGGAGACATGGCAGGGAATTGGAGGCTGGAAGGGTGGGAAAAGGGTGGTCAAGGTATAATCCAGGGTTACAGCATCACAACTGTTGGTCTTAATGGAGGATTTATCACTAGGAGGACCATAGAATTTATTTACTAGGACCCTTTGAGCATAAAAGCAGGTACTATTAATAATTAAGCCCCTACAACAGATACAAGCCAGGACTGTTCTGAGCAAACTGGGATACACAGTCACTCTAAGTTCTTACTCATCCCCAACTGACATCCTGCTCCTAGTGCAGCCCATTACTGGGGACCTCACAAGCCAAACATCCTGTTCAACATGGAGTGAGTCTCCCTAGTTCTAGTCATAGGTACTCTGGGGATTTCTGGCCCATGTCACCAATGTGGGGTCAGCTTGCTCGTGAGTCAACCAAACAGGGAAGGTAATCAAGAAAGACTGGATAATCAATGGGTATTGGTGGCCTGAGGATCCAGTCTCTATTAAGAAAAGGTTGAAAGAATTGTCACTTCTGGATAATGGATGGGAGGGAGAATGAAATAGGTTGTGGGTGATTGAGTATATATACCTTGAAGAGGAAACAGACTCCTCCTTTCTGAAGGACCAATGAAAGACCTAGTGGAAGAAAACTGCTTGAAGTTGGGATATTATCATAAGGGCTAAAGCATTTAAGTTGTAGTTCTCAATCATGTGATATGAATTACCTGAAGTACTTGTTAAAAACTAGATTCAACAGTAGTTTAGTGGTTACCTGATGGTAAGGGGGGGAAGGGTTGGGAGAAGAGGGAGGGGGCATCAAACATATGGTGATGAGAGGAGAGCTGACTCTGGGTGGTGAGCACACAATGCAGCACATAGACGATGTAATGTAGAATTGTACACCTGGACCCTATGTATTTTTTACTAATCAATGTCACCCTAATAAATTTAACATCAACAACAACAGTAAAAAACTAGATTCAAGACCACAACCCTAAAGATAATGATTGTGTTAGTCTGAAATGGAACCCAGAAATCTATTTTAACAAGCACTCCAGGTGATTCTGATAATGGTTCTACACTTTGGGAAATACTACCCTAAATACCATACCACATGATTAAGTAGTCCTTTAGAGAGTCAAACCTTCCCACAAGAAAGAACATTGGGCCAACTTTGTAAGGATAAGTGCCAGTTTCCCTGTGGAAGGTGGGATGCAAGAGATGGGAAAGGAGAATAGGCGGGTGATCAGATAGACACTCAGCCATCAGCCACTTGCCAGATTTTTCCATGGAGGGATCTTGATTCTCAATTTGAAAAACAAAAGGCCTCTCCTCTCCAGATTCCCTCTGTGGTCCTAACAACTAAAAGAACCACCTAAGCAAGAACATAGGTGAGCTCATTTTTAAAATCTTAGCTGGAATAACTCCCATTCCAGCAAGCTTCCCTTTACCTAGTGGTAGTAGCTAACATTTATTGGTGACTTACTACATGCCAAGCCTAGGTGCTGTACCTGCATTTACCCATTTAGTCCTGAGAACAACCCAATGGGGTAGGTTCTATTTTTACCTCCATTAGATAGCAGGGCATGTTGAGCAGGGCCACTGTGAAGCACATCCACAGGGCACCATGCATAGTGTGATCTGTCTGTGGCACCCCTAAAGGTAAGGCAGGGAACAAACATCACAGATTTACACACTGGGCTCCATATTGTGGGTCCCAAGAGTTCATCAAGTTTCCCATGTTCCGACAGCTAGAACCTAAGTCCTGAAACCTTGTAGATGAGAAAAAAAAGAAAACCGTGTGACCCTGTCAGGAAGGGAACTAAACCAACTTGGAAATCCGGAAATTTATTTACATAAGGACAGGTAAGGGTAAGCACTCAGGAAATAGCACATTCTTAAATCAATTGTGCCAACTAAAAATCTCCCAAGTTCTCCTGGGCAAAGTCCCAAGATTGCCTCCCCAAACCACATTCAATGAAGGTGGGAAGAAAGGCCCCAAGCTCCCATTCCTGGTTGCATTTTTTCCCAATGAAGCAATGCTAAGGCCAAGCTTCTTACCTCCAATGTCCTGTCCAGTGTTCCTACAACATGTTATTTCTATCACAATTTGGGCCCTTGTAGTAGAATGATTTTCTCTGCCAAATTTACAACTTCTTGAGGGCATGGACAATGCTTTACCACCTTTGTGTCTCCCAGTGTCCATGGCTAGAATTCTTTGCTTGCTTCCTTCCTCCCCGGCATTAAGATCCCTGCCTTCAAAGTTTAGTGGGGAAGACCTACCAATAGCAATGAAGGGTTTTATACAGCAAATTATCGAGGGAAGCACAGGACTGCTGTGGAGCCAGAGAAGATGGGCTTGACTTAGCCTGTGGAGGACAGCAAAGGTTGATAAATTGAGCTAGGCTGAGGAGAGGGGAGAGGACATCCTAGGAAGAGTAAACAGCGCAAAGCTAGGTGTGCGTGTGTGTGTGCGCATGCATGCTAGTGTAGCTAAAGAAATTTTCATTTTGTGACACCAGTGGAGGGGCCAGGGTAAGAGTGGGATTAGACCATGAGCCCTGGAGCCAGGCTGCCTGCATGGTCCAAATCCCAGCTCTGCCACTCACCAGTGACCTCTTGAGCTTCAGATCCTAATTTGTTAATGGGATAATAATTTCACCTACCTTTTTGGACTCTTGAGATAATTAAATGGCTTAATACTTACAAAGCACCTAGAATAGGGCCTGTCATGTGATATGTACTCAATAGAATAGCTATTATTATAACCCAACTGTTCTTTCTCTCATTCCCTACTTATACTCCATTCCAAGCAAGTCTATATTCTTTCTGCCTCTCAAACGATAACCATCTATATCACCACAGTATCCACCTCGATTCAAAGTACTGATTCCTTTCCTCGATTTTTCCAGTACCATCTTAACTGGTCTCCTTGCCCCTTCCACAATCTGATCCACAGAACAACCAGAGCAATCCTTTTCAAAGGTACAGTAAGTCAGGTTTCATTCCACTTAAAAAGCTGTTGTGGGGAAGCCGGAATGGCTCAGTGGGTTAAGCACTCACTTTGAAGCCCTGGGGGCTGAGGATCGAATCCTGGCCCCGGCCCGTGTGGACCCATATGCTGAACTGGGAAGTGCCCCCAGTTCGGTTCTCACTGGGATGAGACCCCGGCCCAGTCCCTGGCCTGTGCAGCCCCATGCCCACCTGTGGAATGAAACTATATGGAAAAATCAATGATGTACAACTATGGAGACTGTTCTGGGCCCTCCCCCTTCTCTGTCTCTGTCTATCTCTCCCTCTCTCTCTGTGTGTGTCAAAAACAATAAAAATAAATCTTTAAAAAAGCTGTTGTGCCTCTTCACGCATCATACCATCCATTTAGAATTATCCTTATCATGAGCTTAAAAGGTCTTAAATATTATGGCTCCCTCCACCACTCAACCCCATGTCATCATATTCCCTCTCTTTACACTTCAGCCTCTCACTGCCTGAATTTGGCAAGTTTGTCTTGTTAGGACCTTTGCGCCTGCTGTTACTCTGCCTTCCTCACCCCTTAGCTTGTAGAATCCAGCTCAAATGTCATAACAGTGGACTTATTTTGAGACACCAGACTAAATTAACAGCCTCCCTGGTTTCTATAAGTCACTCTAGAAATTTATTTCCCTTTATTGCTTTGTTGTTTTTTCTGTCTCCCTGAACTGCACCACACCATTCCAGAAGGTAAGCTCCATGAAAGCAGAAACAAGTCTTCATTGCTGTATCCTCAGTGTCTGTAACAGCAAACCTCTCTCTCCAACATACCAGGCACTCAAATATTTATTGAATTAATGTTGAATAAATTAGAATAGACAAAGAAGGCTGCCAAAAAGTAAAGCACCTGGGGCCAATTATTATTATTATTATTTATCTATTTATTTATTTTGCAGTAATCCAGTGAAAAATTAGGAGGCCATGGCAGTTTTTAACCTTGGCTATGCATTGGAATCACCTGGGGAATGATTTAAAAAATACTGATGCCTGAGCACCATCCTCAGAGATTGACTTAATTGGTGGATGTAGCCTGGGCATCGGGATTATTTTTTTTTTAAGATTTATTTTTATTGTTTTTGACAGAGAGAGAGATATATAGAGACAGAGAGAGAGAGAGAGAGAGAGAGAGAGAGAGAGAGAGAGAGAGAGAGAAGCGGGAGGGCCCAGAACAGTCTCCATAGTTGCACATCATCGGTTTTTCCACATAGTTTCATTCCACAGGTGGGCGCGGGGCTGCACAGGGCAAGAGCTGGGCTGGGGTCTCACCCTGTTGAGAACCAAACTGGGGGCACTCCCCAGTTCAGCATATGGGTCCGCACCGTCTGGGGCCAGGATTCAACCCTCGGTCCCTGGGGCTGCAAAGTGAGCGCTTAACCCACTGAACCATCCTGGCTTCCCAGGCATCAGGATTTTTAAAAGCTCTGCAGGGGATTCTAATGTGCAGCCAAAGTTGAAACCAAAAGGCAGAAGAGGGATACAGAAGAGTGAGTGCAGGGATGTTCAGGATGTATAATAAAATAAGCAGGACTTGATGGTTAATTGTGAATTGGAAGTGACTAAAAGGAGGGGTTTCTAGGAAGAATCTTAGGTTTCTGGCTTGGGCCTGGGTGAACAAGAGAGGCAAGTTTTGAGAAAGACAAATTCTGTCTTGGATAGACAAAAGTTTGAGGTGCCTGTGAGGATAAATATTTGTTTCTTAATAGATTTATGTTGCCTTGGTGGAGAGTAGGAAATCCCTCTAGTTTTCAAGACAAGCGGGAAAAGGTATCTCTAGAAAACGACAACTGTACGGTGCACAAGACCACTCGCAATCAGCAAAACCTCTTTACTCAACCCCCTTCCAAGTCAATGTACCATATGTTCTAAAATGTTAACATGTTGATATATTTTCAAGAAAGATTATATTATGTACAGGTACTGTTTCATACATCCATTTAACTTATTATTCATGTATGACCTATAGGTTCAGCAGGGTGTCCAATCTTTTGGCTTCCTTGAGCCACACATAAAAAAAAAAAATAACATTAACAATAACAGGTGATTAAAAAAAAATTGCAAAACAATTCTCATAAGGTGTTAAGAAAGTTTATAAATTTGTGTTGGGCCACAATCAAAGCTGTCCTGGGCCGCATGTGGCCCACAGCCCGTGGATTGGACAAGCTTGGCTTGAAGTAGCCCATTGATTAAATTGCTAGCAGCATTCAAGTAGCATTTAAAGGAATATATTGGGATGCTGGGATGGCTCAGCAGTTGAGCACTTGCCTCATAATCCTGAGGACTGAGGTTCGGTTCCCCACCCAGCCTGTGCAACCCTGCTGTGCTGGAATGGCACAGCTGTAAAGGGTCTCACCTCCCAAGGGGGCCCCACAACCACCTGTGTGAAATGAGACTGGTGATGTGCAGCTATAGAGACTGCTCTGGGCCCTCCTCCCTTCTCTCTCCCTCTCTCACCTTTTCTCAAGCAACAAAATGGATCTTAAAAAAAATAAAAAACAAAATAAAGGAATATGTAACAGCTTAAAAACTTCCAGTTAACGTAGTAAAGAGACATACCCATCATTATTTCCTTTAAGACTCCTGGTTAAAGATACTTAGACCTAAACTGTCTAGCTTGCTTAGTTTTCTAATGTTAAACATTTATTGGGTTACTAAAGATACCAAGTACTTTATTAAAGACCATGGCTCCTTGGTTTGTTTCTAATTTAATTTAGACACACTAAAACAAGCACTGAAAGGGTGATATATATAGTTAGGTAACAGATGGCGAATGGACATTCTGTCCAGCATCTATCACATTCCATTTCTCGGTATTCCAAGGAAGAGTGACTAAGTATTAAGGAGAAATACACGAGGATGGACTGAATGTGTTCATTCAACTAAGAATTGATGTGTAGGTTAAAAATTCAAATGAGGTATTACTGGCTTAAAGAATATGCGAGGATGTAACAAAGCTAAAGTAATGCAGAATGTATCAACTGAAACATGAATTCTGAATATCTGACCGACTTTGTGAAATTGGGGGTACGGGGGCAAGCGGAAGATATTCTCCGAACACTCAGGTAGGGTGTTAAATTGCGGCTAAATGCTGTTCTTAGCAACCCCCGCGGAAAACTGAGGTCCACTGAACCTGAAAGAGCAAGGGGGTGGGTGCACCGCCACTCCCCGGGACGGACATTTCCTGAAGGAGAGCCGCAGAAACTGGCTGCAACGTCCCGGCTCTGTTCTCCCCGGCGCTGCCCATCTAGCAGGTGAGCATGAGACTACAAAGGAGCGAATGGCGTGCGAAATGCCAAAAGCCAGGGTCCCCAAAGGCCAGCGTTTCCCTTCACCGAGGAAGCAGCCCCACCCGTCTTTGGAAAATACACCTGCCCCACAGCCCCGAAGTCCTGAGGGCCGGAGGGGCAGGAAAGGCCGCTGTCTGATTTCCGCAGGGCTCGGGCTGGGGGTCCCAGGCTGCAGTCGGGGCGCTCCAGGGCGGGTCTGGCGAAAACTTGTGCGGACCAGCGACCGCCTCCCAGAGCCGACCGCGGCGGGCCGGTGGGCGTGACGCCGTGACGTACGACCGGGCGGGGCGGGCCGGTGGGCGTGACGCCGTGACGTACGGCCGGGCGGGGCGGGCCGGTGGGCGTGACGCCGTGACGTAAGGCCGGGCGGGTGGGAGAAGTGGGAGGAGGAGGCGGAGACAGCGGGGACTGAGGGAGGGGGAGAATGGCAGTTGAGGCGCTGGTTCCCGGGAACAGCCGTCAAGACAGAACTGCGGAGGAGTTCGGGAAAGCAGCGGTGGGGACCCCTCCTCTCCATTACTCCCGCCGCAGCTGAGAGGCGCCTCGGCGGGTCTGAGACGCCCCCCTCCGTACTTCCTCCGGTCCCTGCCGCCGCCTCTGGAAGATGGGCCTGCTCGCCTGCAACCCTGCGCTGCCGCCTCCCAGAGGAGTTGAAGGTACAGGCGGGCACCGGAGGAGGTTACTCGAAGGAGCGGGAGGGCAGGGGCGGCTCCCGTCTCTGATCCGGGGCGCTCTGGCATGCCGCTGCCCTCGGACTCCTCCCCGGGACGGAAATGGGTTCGGAAATCCCAAGGGAGAGGCGCCCAAAGCGCCCCCTCTCGTGCTCAGCGCCGGGCCGGGGCTGGGGCTGGGGCTGGGGCGGGCGCTGGACCCAGGGCTCAGGCCTCGGGCCGGGTTCGCGTCCCCCGCCCAGCCCTGGCTCTCTGGTGGCTGCGCGGCCCGAAGCGGAGCGTGGGACCCGCCCTGAGCTCTGTCCTGGCTCGGGCAGTCTGGGGAGAAGGCGGCTGATCCGGCAGTGTTGTGACGGGCCGAGGCTGTTCTCCACTCTTGCACTTCCCCAGCCCCTGAAGCAGGAGACGCCGAGGGCGGCCCTCGCCGGGAGGCGGTGAGGGCGGAGCGCATTCCTGATGGGTGAAATCGGCTCTAACGGGACCGATTTCCGGGCCTCGCCGCAAATTCGGAGCCGCAGCCAGCGACCACTCCCCCCGCCCCCCACTTTGTTGCCGGCGCCCCAGGGAATGGGGGGCAAGCTCCGGTGAAGGTCCAGCGGGAGAACTGCTACCCCCTTCAAAAGCAGAAATTCTACAGACAAAACATGGTGTAACCTGTGGGTAAAGTATGTGTTAACAGGAGTCTCCCAGGATTGTCTTCCTCTTGCCAAATCTCCAGGGAGTTCCCAGCCTTCACCCAGCAAATAATGCCACTAGTTTTAATTTACAGTGTTTTTCTATCAATTAAGTTCCCCACTACCATTGCTCTTTCCCTGTTACGATTAATAGGGAAAAGAAAAAAGTTTAGGGTTCGTTAACCCCGCGACAAGGAAAGTAAATAAAAGAAAGGAGAGAGCGGTTAAGGTTATATATGGGAGAAAGAAAGGTCCTAATTTTTTTCCTGTTGGCCCTTGAAGATAACAATGCTTTGTTTTGGTTAATAATTTATTATCCAAAATGTTGCAGAATTAGGGTCGACTTTGGAAAGGACAGCGTTTAAGCGCCGCTGCAATTTTCAAACCCAGCTGTTGGCTGGAAATGCTAGTTTTAAACGTTAGTAAACAGTGCAGGTATAAATAATCTCTCCCCTGACCGGTTGCCTTAAAATGTGTGTGGTCTTTACATTCCACTTTTTTGGAGTAAGAAAATGGTTATTTTTATTTATTTTTATTTTTTATTATTTTAACCTGGATTCCTTGGTCCTTTTGGTTTTATAAAATTTCATGGTCTGCCTAAATTTCATTTTCAGCTTTGTCATTAATCTTAATGCACATCTTTCTACATCTGTTTATAATTAAGCTCTTACCGTATTTGTCTGTTTATGCTTGCTTAACACCCAGCTGTCTGAACTGAACAAAAATATAAATACATTTTAGAAAAGTATTTAGAAAGTGTCAGTTAATCTATTGTTAACTCTTATTTTCAAGTGTTACTTTCTTTGTTCATACAATTCCAATGTAAAGGTTTAAAGTTAAGTCTTGGGATTTAATAAACCAAATTATACAACAGCAATAAATAAATCTTTTTATTTGTTAAGTTAGTAGTCTCTTTTTTTTAATACAGTATGTACTATAACTTAAGTTTAAATTTCATGTGTCCATAGAAACTAATGTCACCACAAGGTGTCTCTCTGAGGAAAAAATTACATCTGACAACTAATGCGTTATTTTTTCAATATCTCTGACTTCCAAGGAGGGAGGATTCCAGTAAGATTAATTTTTAAAACTGCACCATTATTTTAGGAGTTGAAACACAACCCAATTTCTAGTCTCCAAGTAGTAGCCATGTGAAATATTGTTTCATTTGGGGCATGTCTCAATTGATCTTTAGAATTTATATTTAAAAAAACAAACAAAAACCCAGTCCATTTTATTGTCATCTAACTAGTGTTGGAATTATTTTTATTTTTTTTAAATTTTGGTGGCGATATGTAGATGTGGGTGCCTTTTTACTTGACTAAATGAAACCATATTTTTTTCTACCTAACAATTGAAAGATACTAAGATTAGTATCTGTTTTTAAAGATAACCTCAGGATCTTTAGTGGAATGTAAATTTACTTCATGAATTTGAGATAGAGGTTGCCATAAAGTAATATTTTTGTAGTTGTGAATGTAAGACACTTAGGGTCTCTTCTCTTTAATGTATTGGATTGAAAGATATTGTTTGTTCTTATGGGGTTGTTAGATGGCATTAGATTATAGGTAATTTGAAGCAAACTTTGAACACTTGAAAGAATCTCTTGTATATTATGGCAAGTTTTTATTTTATCTTAAACACTTAATTTAGATTTATCACACAATTCTTTGGTTTCTAATCACCCTCCCGCCGCCCACCCTAACATTTTTTTAAATCTGGAGGGCATTGAGAATTGAAAATACAGATTTATTAATTTTTCAAGAGGAAGAAAGATGACAAATATTTGTGGTAACATGTAAAAGTCCTTGGTCAAGTGTTGGACACAGAATAAGCTGAGAATAAATTTTGTTGTATTTACATCTGAATTGCCTCTTTATATTTTTTGTATACTCAGGTTATAAAGGAAATCTTAGAGAATTGTTATTTGTTTTTCTGATGAACAAGTGACAGTTGATTGTTACTGGCTGGTTTCCTGCTGACTAAGCTTTATGCTCTTTTGTTTGAGGCCCATATAAAAATTAGGCCATTAGAGGCTGAAGGCCAAAGAAAAGTTGAATTTCTAAATTTATATTTGATTGCATATTCCATTGTATTTGGTAAACTAGCACTAGTAGTTTAATGATGATCTGAAAAGACCTGTGATTTGACTCTTTTCTTAGCAAATTGTTAATAATTACTTATAGAAAACAGCTAATTTTTCCTTAGGTGGTTTTTTTTTCTCCAATCAAGAGTAATTACTATTTTTCTTAAGCTTTTTTTTTTTTTTAAGTCATAAAAGAACAGTTTTTTGTTAGCTGACAGAAGATGTGTAACATTGTAAGAACCATATATGTAACCACACCTGCACAGCTAAAGACTGAGGGATAACATTACTTTGCTAAATACATCTGTGTTTCAGATGGTGGTAGACTTCAGCCAAAAAAGGCAATGAAATCATTTTGGATGTTTTAAACCTAGGTACTTCATTTGCTTAATAGCTATCATATTCAGTAATACTGTCTATAGTAAAGTGGGAAAATTAGCACCTTTTGATAAAGTAATTTTTGCTTAAATTGCTCTCTTTGCAGCTATCAATAAAACCTGAACAATTATTTTGTTTATTGGTAACATTTTCTTAAAAGGTCATTAACCTTAAAAGCATTATATATTCTTGTCCTATTGATATTAACTACCGGTAGTATTTTATTTTAAAAACCATTTGCTGCTTGTCAGTTTGTTTAAGAAGTCCTGTTTGGGAGAGTTTTCTTCTATGAAAGCCTCAGTAGGACAAAACTAATGTGCATTGAATTATGAAGCAAAAGCATGCTCAAAATCACCCTAGTTTGTTTAAGCCCAAAATAAACTTCTTGGGGTCAAAAAACTGGATTTGGCCCTTTAAAGTTATGTACACTTAACAATTCCCAACCTTTGCCCTTCTCTGGAGACCCCTGAAAGTATAAATAGCCATGCTGGAATGTGAATAGCAGGCAGGTTGCCAGTTGAAGAGACATTCTATTCTCTCTGATAGAGGTGAGCCATAAGGAGGGAGCAAACTAATTTGAAGGAAGAAGCAAGAAACTAGGAGAAGCTATTGGGCATGTGATAGTATTAGACTTTCAGATAAATAATTAGAAGCACAGTAATGTGTTCTGAATTAAGTTATACGTATGCATTATCACAAATGAGATAATATTTGTGAAATGTACAGAAGTGTAGGAGATAATGTAAACTCAGTGATGGCAGGGACCATTCTCTTTGTTCACTCTTAAGGTCTCAGAACTTAACATAAAGCCTGACAATAGTATACTAACAGCTGTTGAATAAATATTTGCTAATTGAATAAAGTATATAACATAAAGTACCTATTTATTTTGGGGGGGTTAACTTCATTAAATTAATTGGGTGACGTTGGTTAATAAAATTATATAGGTTTCAAGTGTACAATTCTGTAATAATACTTCATCTGTATATTGCATTGTATGTTCACCACCCAAAGTCTTATCTCCTCCTACAGTATCACCATGTATTGATCTCCTTTACCCTTGTCTGGCTCTCCCCCACTCTACTTTTTCTGGTAACCACCATACTCTTATCTGTCTATGATCTTTTTGTTTGTTTGTCTTGTTTGTTTCTTTCAGTTTTATATCCCACATGAGTGAACTCGTAGTTTTTAACGTTTTCTGTCCTATTTTGCTTAGCATGATATTCTCAAGATCCATCCATATTGTTGCAAATGGCAGTATTTCATCTTTTCCTTATGTCACGGTAGTAGTCCATTGTATGTATGTACCACATCTTATCCAGCCATCCATTGAAGGACACTACAATTGTTTCTGTGTCTTGGCCACTGTCAATAATACCGGTATTACAGTGAACATAGGGGTACATGTATCTTTATTAATAAATGTTTTCAAATTTTAAGGGTAGATACCCAGGAGAGGGATTGCTGGGTTGTATGGTAACTTTGTTCTTAATTTTTGAGAAACCATACTGTTTTACAAAGTGGCTATACCAATTTACATTCCAACCAGCAGTGTATAAGGGTTTCTTTTCTCGACAACCTCTCCAACAGTTAGTTACTTGTCTTGTTGGTAATAGCCAGTCTAACAGGTGTGATGTGTTATCTCATTGTGGTTTTGATTTCTATTATACTAATAGTGAAGTTGAGCATCTTTTTGTATATCTGTTGGCCATTTGTATGTCTTTTTGGGAGAAGTGTTTGTTCAGTTCCTCTGCTCATATTTTTATTACATTGTTTGAATTTTTTTGTTGTTGAGTTGTATGAGTTCTTTATATATTTTGGATATTAGCCCTTTATTGGAGGTATTGTTTGCAAATATCTTCTCTCATTGTGTTGTTTGCCTTTTTATTTTGTTGATGGTTTCTTTTGCTGTGCAGAAGCTTTTTTAGTTTGATATAGTCCCATTCATTTATTTTTGCTTTTACTTCCCTTGCCATTGAGGTCAAATTCATGAAATCCTCTCTGAGACCATGGTACATAAGTTTAGTATCTATGCTTTCTTCTATGTAATTTATTGTTTTAGGTCTTATCTTTAGGTTTTTAATCTATTTGAGTTTGTAATTTTTGTGTATGGTGACAAATAGCAGTCTAGTCTTATTTGTATGTGGCTTTCCAATTTTCCCAGCACCATTTATTTTTTATTTGAAATAATGAAATTTAGTGATCAGTACACTTAAGATAACCATCATTAATATTTTGTCATATCACTTCCCCAGCATCATTTATTGAAGAGGCTTTCTCCATGGTGTGTTTTTGGCTCCTTTGTTGAAAATTATTTGCCCATATATATGTCAGTTTATTTCTGGGCTATCAATTTTGTTCCATTGGTCTGTATCTGTTTTTGTGCCAACACCATGCTGTTTTGATTATTGTTGCTTTTTAGTATAATTTGAAGTCAGGAAGTATTCTGCCTCTGGCTTTTTTTTTTTTTTTTTTTTTTTTT
>PVKE010028546.1:0-20845 GCA_004027555.1 Craseonycteris thonglongyai
TATTGTTATTTCTTTAAAGATAATATTTCTATTTTCTCTAGTTGTTATTAGGATATTCTTCCCTCTTATGTTTTCTGCAATTTTATCATGATGTGCCTAGAGGTGTGTGTGTGTGTGTGTGTGTGTGTGTGTGTATTTATCCTGTTTTGTTTTGTAGTTATTTTTGAATCTGAGACTTAATGTCCTTTATCCATTTTAAAAAATTCTCAGCTGCTGTCTCTTTACATATTGCTTTTGCTCCATTTCCACTTTTTTTCTTCTGGGATTCCAATAGTTATATGTTAGACTGATTTACCATACCCCATAAATCTCATATTCTCAAATATATATATCTCCATCCTTTTGGCTTTCAATGTTTCAATCTGGACTTATCTTCTGGCCCGTATTCCAGCAGTTATCTGTTTAGCTAGATTCTAGTTTGCTCTTAAATAGACCCATTGAGTTCTAAATTTCAGTTATATTTTTCAGTTCTGGAATGTTGTTTTGATTATTGTGCCAAAATTTTCCACCTAGGCATTTAATTTCTTAGACATGTTAAGTATAGATTAAAAAAAAATTTTTATGTCTGATAATTTCAACATCTGGATCTTCTGAGGGTCTCTATTTACTAAAAGACAAAAGAAGAAAACAAAAAACAATTATTGTCTTTCTGTGGGCCTGATGATTTTGATTGAGTATCAGGTACTGAGCATAAGAAACTAATGTGACAATTTGTGTCTCTGGATGTGATTATCTTCCTCCAGAAAGAAATTGCTTTTGCTTCTGGCATTTTGTTTTGCTAGGAACAGGTCCCTTAAATTCAATCAGAGAAGGAGATATTTCAAAGCTCCCTTCTGTCCTGGTGAGTTTATCCAATTCCTCGTCATCCTCACTGAAAAGGCTCTCATTTGGAAGCCTGGTGTGGTGATCAGGGCTCTTCTCCTCAATGGACCTGAAATTTGAATTTGTTTCTTCACGTCTCTGTGAGAATGCCTAAGTGTCTTTCTTTATAACCTCTTAGTTTTTTCAGCCATAAGTTTTTGCTCTGCTTCTCATACTAAGCTTACTTTGTTAACTATCAGATTCCCTGAAGTGAAAGTGATGATCACTGTCAGGCTTAGCTCTCTGGATTTCCCTTTTCTCTGGGGCCTTGTCTGCACAGGTTCTGATTGCATCGGAAGCTTTGTAATGACTTCCAAGTAATTGCTTTGTAATATTTTGTCTAGATAGTTAATTAAACCTTGTTGTTTTCATATATCGAAACTGGTTGCATATTGGCAATATCATATAGTTCTATCAAATTTGTTCTTGGAGGGCTAAGCTGAAACAAACTACTACACCATTGCTAGAAGCAGAACACTCAGAATCTAGGGTTAGAGTAACCAAATGCTATGGGGGTACTGGATAAGTATTCAAAGATGACTAAGACATGTATTCATATGTAATATGTGTTCATCAAAGAATATCATTCTTGTGGAGTAAGGTATGCTTATTTCTCATAGTCAAGTTTAGATGTCAGATTAACTGTACTAGAAACCTCAAAGTAATAAAAAAATAAAATCTTTGTGCCTGAAAATATTACTAGAAAATTGTCTTTTAAAAACTTTGCAACTCATCTTTCTCATTTTTTTCTCTGAAGGATTGCTTGTGGATGCCCAAATGCATCAGGTTTGGATGGTTTCTGCCCTACACGCCAACGGATCATGAGTACGGGGCTTGGAAACACCATTACTTGGCTTGTGTGTCCAACTTAGATTGGCTGACACCTAGGGAAGCCGCTGCTATGTATGGGACCCTGAATGAACCCAAAGCAGCAGATGAGGAGCTACAGGAAAGACAAAGAGAAAAATGCCTAAGGAGAATAATTTGGGAGGAAATTGCACTACATAAGAGTGAGCAGCATTTTAAAACTTTCTATCTTCACCAAGTGTTGTAGAAACCTGGGGATTTACATACAAATTCCTACAGGAGAGAATCGTGCTGTCTATCTGGAACAGTGGTGTGTGCCATTCTCTGAAGTATACTTAGAACAGCTTTTCTTTTTTTCTCTCATTGTATATTTCAAGTTAATTAGTAAAAAAAAAATTTTCAGGTGAAATATATAAGGTCAAATATGAGGGCCTCCTAGTTTTTCCCAGGTTTATAAAACCCAAAATGAGGAGAAAGAGATACAAACATGGGCAAAAGCAAATAAGTCAGTTTAGGGCAATACAAAAGAATTGGGATTGGTAAAAAAGGAGAAGTGAAAATGAGAACAGAAGCAGGAAAAAATGGGATTTTCAAAGGACGTAGGGACGAGACACACTTTCAGCTAAGCTTTCTGATCTGCACAGTGTGTAAAAGTAATCAACTAAAAGTGAGTTCGCCCATCTATTTTTTTTTTTTACACCAATTCACCCTTGGTAAGATGGTGACAAATGGGAAATGACTTAAAGCCAAGAAAAAGAGCAAAAATGGATGTGAAGTCTATAAACTGATTGAGTGGTTTCTACAGGAAGAGTTGCTTGTTCTCTGAGCTTAGTTTCTTGACCTGAAATCTTGGGGAACTTGCAGCCAGAGTGCTGAGATGATTGTCATTTGGAATATTGCCCTGGTACAGATTTATTTCTGATGCCTTTATCTATGGAGACTTAGCTGGGAGATGCACAAAGTAAACGGCCCAGTGGCTGCTATTTGTTTTTCAGAGGAGTTGTTCAGAGTCCGACCCCGTTGGGTTAGTGGGACACGCGGCTCTAGAGTGTTAAAACCCCAATGCCAACCACGTATCTCCCAGACCTTGATAGATCGAGCGGGATTATGTGAAGCTTTGGAGAAACAGCTTGTTCTGGCATCCTTAGAAGCTTTGCCCAAGAGGTAAGCAAACCTCCATTTGCTAAAGGATCAGGATGACCCCCTGATACCACGAATTCATTCTAGAATCACTTAGCTAACATGCAGGGATCTTGCATAATTATAAGGCTCTTATCCTAGGAAATAGCAGTGGTTTTTAAAACATGCTTTCTGAAGAGGGAAATACATAGCATTCAAACTTTACATTTCACATATTCTTCACCTGGCAAAGAGGCTACATTGATGATGTCATATATTTTATGTATGAAGTTACTGAACAAAAATATCATTTTTCCAGAAATGTATTTTTATGTCATAAACACATCCAAATGGTAATGTGGGGGTGGAGGTAGGGGGCTGCACAGAGAATGGAGACATTATTCAGAAAACTCTGAGGCCTGGATGATTAAGGTAATTTAAAATCCCCTAGCTGCGTCTTTTCAGTGTTTTGAATCCTTAAGTATATCACTAGATTCCTTGTAAGCCCCCCACAAAAGCTAAGTTCCAGGAAACCTTTCTGGCATTCCACAAATGGGAAGGGGAGGCCCAGGGCAGCTTTGCCTCTCCTCCCCCGCCCCTCCTTGGAGCAACATTTGCTGCTGTCCTGGAACCACAAGGGAGACACTGAGGTCCTGAGGCCACCTGCCTTGTCTACAGTGTAGCTGATGTCCAGAGAACATATCGGTGCTCAATTATCAAAGCCAAACTAAGAAAAAATGAGAACTTCACTCATTCCCTCTTTTTCCCTATAGAAGCAATATTTCTGGACGCTCTTCCTACCCTTTATTGTCAAAGAAAATTTGGCACAGAGTTTGTAAAAACGATGATAGCCCTTCACGTGCTGCACAGCCACACTTGATGCTGATATCATCTCGGATCCCCGCCTATGAGGTACAGAGTCTGCTAAGTGGCCAGGCCTTTTCTGAGCCGGGTTTTTTCATCTGCACTAGAGGCTTTATGGCAAGTTTTGGCCACCATGTGTGAAATGGATTCATCTCCTCAAAGGAAACTGGTCTCCTCTAAGTGGAAGTTTACAGACCCAAAACAGCTTTAAAAATGAGAAGCAATAATGATAACCATAAATCAGAATCACCCAAGACAGTACTAAAAGCCCAAATTGCCTTGCATTTAGTAGGTGTCCAATAAATTCTACTGAATTTATTGCACTTAATACACAAAAGAGCAAGGTGATTACAGATTATTTTAAAACTTCTTTGGAATACCCATGATCTTTAATAATATTAGGTAACCACTGTCTCTGAAAAGATGAATGAACGTCAGAAATTCTATTTTGTGATCTATTAGATGAGGGTGCCACTAAATTAAAATATGCTCTTTGTATAAAGAAGTTACATATCTTAATTTTAATATGTATAATAAGAAAAAAAAGGAAGTGCAAAGAAGACATGGGAAGCATGTATTTGTGTATATGTTTGTATATATATATGTATATGTGTGTGTGTGTGTTTATATATATACACACATAGTAATATACATATAAGGGCATATGTAAAGTATAGCACTTAGGAGGCTATATTCATTGGCCTACTTAAAAAGTTTTCCAAAAACTTCTATTTGTAACAAAATGAGTGCTTTCAATATATGGAATCTTTTCTCTTTCTGGACATCCAGAAATTGATCATTTAAAATGGTTAGCCTAGTAGCTCCACATGAAAGCAAGATCAGAGTTTGGATTGTTTCCCTAATGTGTAATAATGCATTGTACTTTCTGACAGAGGGTGGATGAATAAACTGGTATAATATAAGTCCATTCTCCTATTCATCTTCTACATATAAGACTATCTTAGGATTAGTTATTTGATTATGAATGTGAGGGAATTGAGGTAAAAAGTAGGGTAAAGGCATGTGGTAGTTCTCTATTCAATTGAACTGTGACCTCTAGAAACTGACATGTGGTTTTGAGAAAAATCAGTGGCTTCAATGACTTTCCAACCTGTCTGCTGCTAATAAATTAACTTTATCACAATGAAAAGTTTATTTGGTTCTTGAATTCAAAGAACAGTGGTTTTAATTTTTATTTAAATGGGAAATATTTATCAATCAATATTTATAATTCAAAAATGCATAATTAAGAAAAAAAGTAAATTTAAGAAGTCTAGTGCAAAATCGAATGATCTCAATTTTATTATTTTTTAAGCATTGTATATATGTCTCTGTGCATCAGTAAGTACAAAGATATTATAAAAAGGCTGGAAGAAAATAACCTAACTAGTTAATGGTATTTATCTCTAAGTGATTGAGTTATAAATGTATTTCATTTTCTCCTCTTATAATTAGAAAAGAAATACTTTCTTAAAAGGCCAGTGAAGGAAAAAGCTTATATCTTCCTCTTTCTATAATTTCTGAAAAAAACAACAACAATAGTGTTTATAAATCACAAATTACACATTCATTAAATTTCTTTTATTACTAACTAGTGTAAAATAATGGACTTCAGTTCCTACAACTTTGCTTTCACCTTCTAGATGGTGGTTGACAGTGTCAGGGCAGGTGTCAACTCTGTGGTGTATGAACACAGTGGCATAACCTTGGAGAGCCTGCTTTATCTCGTAGAAAAAGCTCTGGATGGGAAGAAGGTACAGAGTATGGGAATATTTAGTGATGGAGATAGCAGAGAAATCAATTTAGTTCAAGGTAAGATGGGTTTGGAAAGAACTATCTTTGCACTGATGCAATATTTGTCCACATGTGTGACCTTTAAGTAGTATTTAAGTTCCAATTTGGTAAGGTTGATGTCCCAGATCAAAGTAGTCAGACAAGAGGAGTTCCCTCTAATTCAAGGGAAGTCAGACTTTTTGTTCTACTCAGGCCTTCAACTGATTTAGTAAGGCCCACCCACAATAGGGAGGACAATCTGCTCTACTGGGTTTAGCTATTCAAATGTTAATGTCATCCCCAAACACCCTCACAGACACACCACAATAATATTTGACTAAATTTCTGGGCACCCCTGGCCCAATAAAGTTGACACATAAAATTAACCATCACACCATTGAAAAGTAACTTTCCCCTCCCCTAAGCCTCTAGGAACTACTATTCTACTTTCTGTATTTTCTGAATGTCACTGCTTTTGATGCCTGCTATAATTGGAATTGTATAATTAGTATTTGAATTTTTATGACCGGCTTATTTCACTTAATATAATGTCCTCAAGTTTCATCCATGTTGTAGCAGGTACCAAGATTTACTTCCTTTTTCTTTTTTAAAGCCTGAAGAATATTCTTTGCATGTATATACCACATTTTGTTTATTTATTCATTGAAGAACGTTTGGGTTGATTCCACCTCTTGACTATTGTGATTAGTGCTGTTATGAATATAAGTATGCAAATATATCTTTGAGGTCCTGCTTTCAATTCCTTTGGATATATACCCAGAAGTGGAATTACTAGATCATATGGTAATTGTAGTTTTGATTGAGAAAACACCATGCTATTTTCCATAGTGGCTACACCATTTTAAAATCCCACCAACAATGTGCAAGGTTCCAATTTCTCTACATCCTCACCAACACTTGTGATTTTCTAGGTTATTTTCTTTATAAATAGTATTTATCCTAATGGGAATGAGCTGATTTTTATTAAGGCTTTGATTTGCAGTTCTCTAATGATTAAGATGTTGAGCACCTCATCATATGGTTTATGGCCATTTGTATATCTTCTTTAAAGAAATGGCTATTTAAGTCCTTTGCCCAGTTTTTAATTGGTTATTTGACTTTTTGTACCGGAGTTGTAAACATACTTTAGAAAGTCTGGATATTGGGGAAGCTGGGATGGCTCAGTGGGTTAAGCACTCACTTTGCAGCGCCGGGGACCAAGGATCAAATCCCGGCCCCGCCCGTGCAGAACCATGTGCTGAACTGGGAGCTTCCCCGTTCAGTTCTCTGTGTGTGTGTGTGTGTGTCTCTCTCTCTGTCCAAAATAAATAAATAAATAAAATATATATAAAAAAAAATAAAGTCTGGATATTAACACCTTATCAGATATGTGATTTGCAAATATGTGTTTCTATTCTGTAGGTTGCCTTTCACTCTGTTTATTATGTCCTCTTATGTACAAAATCTTTTAAGTTTGGTGAAAGGGAAGCAAATACTAAGATCTATAAATCTGTGTGCACTAACCACATTTGTTATACTTCCCAATGGCTATACCATTTGGTATAGGAAAGAATTGGTTGATATCATCAACTTGTTATGGGCCATCTTTAAAAAATTTCGATGGTTACCCTTTTGGGGTGGGGGGAGAAGATGATAAACGCTTTAGAAATAAACTTTCAGTTTCTATTTTTTCACGTACTACAACTTGCATTCTTCCTTGCTTTTACCTAAAATGGAATTGTTTTAAGTCTTACTAACATCAAATGTTCCATCTTTGTGGGATGAGGGGAGGGAGGGAAGAGAAGGTTGAGCATCCAGCTGGAGGGGACTCACAAGATAGTAGAGTGAGTGCCAGAATCGCCCATCACACTGCCATCTCTGTGGCTGCACCTCCGCATGCTTGAGATCGTTTTTAGTGAATTTTATTATTAGCACAAGTGACCTGCTTCTGGTTCAGCTTTGCCTTATTTTTGGCTTTTCTTGTTTAGTTTGCCTTGCCTGAAACAAGTTGTTGCTGCACATTCAAATTGTGTATCTCACCACAAAATAAAGCACAGCCGCTACTTATGATTTAAATTTATGATGGCTCTTCTCTGAACGGTGGAGAAGTCTCAAGTACAAGTTTGTACTGTGTGGTAGGCTCATCTCACGTAGAGTAGAAGAGCTTGTTAGTTTGCTGATCTCAGCTTTTCTGTTCTTCAGGTGAGAAAGGTTTCTAAAACCCTACATTCTCCTTGTTTTCTTTTCTTTTCTTTTTAAGTGATAGTAACAATAAAAAAAATACCTCAGAAAACTAGTTTCCTTTTATGTGGTTGTGGTGTTCTCCCCAAAGCTTTTGCCTTGAAAACAACAGAATAAAATCTCTTACTCCAGTCACCTGAAGAGGTCCTTCCACTGTGTATCTAGACCTCTTGATGCAAAGAAGTGACCCGTCAGGATTCTTGTGCCTGAGTGTTTTCATGTCATCTCTGGGGCTGAGCAATACAGAGGCAGGACTCCAGAAACGGGTCCAGACACACGCAGTTTACCTTAGTCATCACACACAATTCCCAGGAGGGGAGAGTTGCAGTGATGTTTACGGTCTCCAGGAACCTTCTTTCTACTCTGAACAACTTACTTTCTGATGGACAATTGTGGGAAACATTTCAACTCTGGAACTTGGTGGCAAAATTCTAGGCCTTGATGGGCCATCCACCCTCAACCCTGCTGTGAGCCTGGTAACTCACGCTGCTGCACGTTGGAGGCAGACACACAACGTCCTAAACTCAGTGCACAGTGTCCAATCAATCGAGAATGTGGAGGAGCCACAGCCGTGTTGGAGTCCAGCAGTAGCTCTGTGGACCTAACCAGGTGCAGCACTGAAGCAGAGGCACCCGACAGATCTCAGGGCAGATGGTGGCTTTTTGGACTATGATTCTGTTTTCATAGGCTGCTGATAATGTTACAAGATAATATGACATTTTGATTTTTTTCCCTCAGGCTATAAAATTGGCATTAAAAATTTATTGAGGCCTGAAGTGAGGGACTTCTGGGAGAAATTAGGAAGCTACGTGACCCCTGAAGAAGAAGGGGGTCATGTGGACCTCTTTGTACCGCTTGGAGCATCAGGTCAGTTTTCAAAGTCAGCGGTCATCCCTATTTTATAATGGTATTTCGTGAATTTGTGAAATGCTCTCAGTTCAAATGATTCAGTCACATTTACTCTTTATTCCTTTTTGCTTTCTGCCTCATATACTCAGGCATTTAGGGGGAAAGGGCAGTGGGGGTAGTAGTCAAACTGCTCTGCAGAAATGAAGTCGTTAGTGGCAAGAGCCAACAAGGAACATTATTTCTATTTCTTCTGGAAAATACAGTGAAGTCAAACTCCACAATACAGGGGAAAGTGCCTGCCTGACCAGCTTGGGCACCATAATTGGTCAGTCAGAGAAAACTTTTTCTGGGGTGTTTTGCACCTGGAATGGAGACTAAGGACCTGAACTTGAGGTCACATTAGCTGTGTGGCCTCAGGCAAGTTTGTGGACCTGTTTCTTCAAATGAAAATTAGGACAATAATACCTTATCTCTCAGGACTTGTGGATATCAAAATAACATGAAAACTTAAATAATACAAATAAATGATAACATAAATATTTAATATTAAAACACTAGAGACAGTGAAGTGCTTTGTAAAGGAGAATATGGTTGATCACTGAAGTTGCTGATGTAATTTTAAGTGCCTACCTGTCTAATATCAGCCACTGTAATTCAAACTTGATTTCAGTTTATGAAGGGAAATTTCAGAAACATTAAATCAAATTCACTTTTTAGCCATCTGTTAAATAAACTACATTCATGCGCTATGGATTTGGGATTTTGTTATTGTTTTTTGTTTATTTACTTATGTATTTCTTTTTTACCAACTAGAACAGGGGAGAGGAAGTGTAAATTTAAATTTTCTCAAACTTTTTCTTATTACCCATTTTTTAGGACGTGGTGAGTGTTAAAAATCTTAATTTTCAGATTTCACTGGACTATTCAAAATATGCAAAGCATGCCCCTGGCAAGCTTCATCCATGGGAAAGGATAAACAAAAGGATGAGAAGGTGTTAAAAAGAAAAATATAAATTATTGTATAAAATTTTTTTTTTAATTTATTTTATTGATTTTTGACAGAGAGAAACCAGAGACAGAGAGAGGCAGAGAGAAGGAGGAGAGCCCAGAGCAGTCTCCATAGTTGACATTAGTTTTCCGTATAGTTTCACTCCACAGGCGGGCACAGGGCTGCACAGGGTAGGAACTGGGCTGGGAGCCTCCCACATAAGTCCTGCAAGAACTGAACTGGGGGCACTCCCCAGTTCAGCATGTGGGTCCGCCTGGGCTGGGGCCGGGATTCGATCCTTGGTCCTCTGGGCTTCAAAGTGAGTGCTTTACTGCTGAGCCATCCCAGCTTTCCCAAAGGAGAATCTTTTTTTTTTTTTTTAACTGAACTGGAGGTCTCACCACATTCGGGAAGCACACCCCAGTTCAGCATGTGGGTCCACATGGGCCGGGGCCGGGATTCAATCCTCCGTCCCCAGGGCTTCAAAGCGAGCGCTTAACCCGCTGAGCCATCCTGGCTTCTGTATAAATTTTTTTGACACAGTTATTACAATTATATAATCTCAACTATGTAGGAAATATGAAAAAAAATCTGAGGACATATACTAAAATATAAAGAGAATAAATCTCTAGATGTGTTTTTCACTTTTTCTGCTTTTGAAATCAGTTTTCAAAGAGTAGATTACAGAGAATATGGATGGTGTGACCCCAATGTTTAAAACCTGTATGTGTGGGGAGGGTTGTAGTGATGTACATATGGAAAAGGGTTTGGAAGGATGCATAGGAAGGTGTTACCAATAGCTGGATAAGATAAGAAACATTTCCTTCCTTTTATTTATATATTTTATCTTATTTGCCTCTATTTTCTGTAATTAATTAGTATTACTTTTATAATGAAAGACATGCAAATTTTTTGATTGGAGTAGAAGAGAAAGAAAAGATATGAGCAAGTAAAGTATTGAAAGGCAGTGAATAAGGGGAAAAGAACAATAGATTTGGTGCCATAAATATGATCTCAAGTGAAAGTTAATGGCACTCAAACAATAAATTTCCCTGCACTGTTTTGGGCCCTAAAATAAGGTGACCAGATTTTAACATTGGTAAAGCAGGACACCATTGACGGGGGGTGGTGGGGGGGGGGTGTTCTTGATTAATATTTTGGTCTATCTCCCGCCGTTCCCTAGCTTGTTGTGCATTCTTTCCCAAAATCAGGAGTTTTTTAAAATGCCGCGGGACACAGGACAAATTGTTAAAAATTGGGACTGTCCCGCCAAAAGCGGGACGTCTGGTCACCTTACCCTAAAACCATCCCTGAACTTCTTGTCAAGTGTAATTTCCACATGGACGAACCATCAAGACCCTGGTTCAGTCAGAAGATTCCTGCTTCTCAGTCCAAAATTCTCTTTTCCACTCCCCCAGGCATCATTTGAGTTTGTCACCCCCAGTAGCTGCGTCACCTCTGGAATCTCGACCTCAAGTATTTTATCTCTCTGAGCATCACTTACAAATCACATACTCAGTATTTCCACTCGATCAGTTCTTTGTCTGAAGATCTCTAATCCATACCCATTTTTTCACTCTATCACCATGGCTTCATCCTTGGCTCTTTGCTTGTTAAACTTGGATTTAATGGTTCTTCATTACCATTACTATCTTGCAAAGAATCTGAACTTCTTTGTCCCTCATTCTCCTGGCTAAATCCCAACTCATTTGGCTAAATGCCAATGGTCAAAACAAAGCCATGCCTACCTGCACTACATCAGCTGAACGCTATTAGAAAAGATAATACAACGCTTTTTATTGATCTGACTTGACTTCATTGTCATAACTATCAAGTGGGATTGCAGCACTGATAAGCAATCCTACCACGTTTCCTCGGCAAGTTCATTTTCCCACTCTTTGAGGTGACTATTTCATCTCCTCTTTAGTCAATCTTTCCAGAACCCTCTCTCAGCTGTTGACCTCACCTTTTATTTCCCTAAGAAAACTCCCCAACTTCCCTCCCACCCCCAAACCCACCACTTCTTACCTTCATTCTCTGTCTTCCCTTCTGTTACCGCAGAAGATGCACCCCTGCTCAAATCAAAGACCAACTACTCCACTTGGACTCTGTATCCATCACCTTACACCTTCTCGACTTCATGCCTATCCTTCCTGTAGTCTCAACCCCTTCACCTTATCAGATCATTTATACCAAATCAGTAATACCTGTGGTAGCTTGTCTGACAAAAGACCACGAAATTTCCCTCCCCACAATCTGAGTTGACCAGAGAGTGGCTCTCAAGCTTTATTGTGCACGTGTCTCACCCAGAGGGCCTGTTAACAGACAGATACGTGGTTGGCCCCACCTGGAGTGGCAGATTCAGTAGGTCTGGGGTGGAGCCTGAGAATTTTCATTTTAACGAGATCCCAGGTGATGCTGCTGCTGCTAATCCAGGTGCCATGTTTTGAGAAGCCCTGGACTAATGTGAACTGCCTCTGCCATCCTCACCTGTATGCCAGCTCCTTCAGGGGTGCCTCGGTCTCTACTGTAATTGCTTTTGGAAGGCTAAATGACTGCCATGTGCCCCAATCCAGTGGTCCCTTCTCCATCCTCGCTTTGCTTTGACTTCTCAGCAGCATTTGATGCGAATGAGCACTCCTTGAAATTCTCCCTGTTCCCTGGTTTTCTCTAGTACCACGCTCTCCTCATTGTCCTCCTACCTCAGTGGCCACTTCTCATATTCTTTGCTTCATTCTCCCCCTCTTCCCTCTGATACAGTTCATCTGAGATGATAATGTAGCTAGATCATGTGTCACTGTTTTGCTAGGAAAAGTGTGTTGATTTGCATCTGCTGAGTACATTGAAATAATATTTTCTTGGCCTTTTTTAAAAGCATCAGATGACATAGGTTAGCATCACTGCTCCCTTATCCTCTTCTAACAGGAAGGACTTTAAACCCCCAAGTAGCTAAGTAATAGGCAAGCTATTTCCACCCCCGTCCTCCCCCTCCCCTGGCCCCTCCCCCTCCCCCGCCTCCTCTGCAAGACCCTTCTGCACCCAGGGCTTGCTCCTGGGTTCTCTCCTTTTCCTCCGCTACACTTTCCCCACAGACAGTCTCATCTATTCCTAAGACTCCAAATTCAGTCTGTGTGCCAGACACTCCCAAGTTCATGCCTCCAGCTCTGATACCTCTGACTCATATCTAGCTTGGACTTAATATCATCATGTAAAACATTTAAACAGCTTTATTAAGGTAAAATTGACATACAATGAACTGTACACATATATACTGTGTCACTGAGGGAGGAGTGAAATTAAAGCCATGCTAAATTTTGACCATTATATTCCATTCTGTGTTTACCAGTTTTCAGTCTTGCCCTTTACAATGAGCCTTCTCCTTTGAGTCAGACGATTTTTGGAAAATATATGTAAACTTGTATCGGTCTTTGGCCCGAATACCCAGATTTGAAAATAAGCACCAGGTCTAACGTCACACCCTCATTCTCCACGCTGTTGTCCGGTGCTCGTACATTAAGTGTTTGGGCTTCGGCACTTGGGGGTGAGCTGTGAAGTGCTGTTGGGATTCCCTGAGGGGTTTGAACTGAAGACAAGAACTGCTGGTGGCCTTTCCTGGCCAGCTACTTAACTGTTGCATGGCAAAACGTGTGAGTGAACTAATAAAAGTGCTTTTGACTGTGCAGAGGCAGGAATAGAAGTTCTTTCTCAGCTGTCTCGACTGACTGGCACATTATTTACTGCCCCCACCGGGATTGCAACTGGCTCTTACCAACACAGTAAGTGTATATGGGGGCTGACCACCATGCCCAGTAACACCCACCAACTCCAAGATCGCTGAAAGACAAAGCACAGCTAATACTACTGGTTCTGGCGGACGTCAGTTACCGTCTTTCATTCCTTCTCTGAAACTGTCATTTCCCACCACTCAGTATTTGCTTAGAAGGGGATTATTTATTTGCAAATATTTGTTTCAAACCATCATTTGCAAAAACTCGGCTGAAAAATCATCTTTAGCAGTTAAACAAAGGTGTACAGTTGCTGATCTAGAGAAATAAGTACAAAGAATAATGTGTCTTAGTAGATGTCACCAATATGATTTTGTTTGGAAAAGTGAGTTGCAGCTATAAAGAGAGAGTGAAGAGGCTTGCTCAGGGTCACTGGCAGTAGCATTATCTGGGAGGAAATGTGTCAATGATAAAACATACCTGGAAACAAAGTTTCATTTAGAAACTAAAGCTGAAGATACTGGATCAACATGTAGCATTGTCTGACCAACAAGAGAACCAAATTGCTTTGTTACAGTAATGCTAATTATTTTCCCCACTAAGTTTCCCTCAGCTCTTATCAAACAGGGCTTGGGGTGATGTAGAAACTATATAAGGCATTACTTCCCTAATCCCAAATACCAAGGGCCTTTCAAGACTGGGAAAGGTGGCATGGTTGGGAAACTTGTAAGGAAAATGATGTAACAAAAAACACATTGACTGAATATAGTTTATAACAGAAGTCCCTTGTTAATTTTAGTTTATGTAGCAACATCACAAATGATAGCACATTCGGCCCTATAGAGAGAGGAACAGGCCTAGCAGAACATAGTGGGACACAGACTTGTTGTCTAAAGAACAGGTTGTCTTTTTATTCCTCCTCTTCCTCATGCTCATCCTCCTTTCCCCTCTTATGTTCCTTCTAGAACAGTTATAAAGATTTTCACGTGTCAGTAATAAACATGGAGGAGGGGAGGAGAATCAAACAAGTCTATCCATTCAGGACAGAAAATAAAATTCAGCACGTCACTGTTTATTCAGTCATTGATTTTCAAGGAGAGAAACATGCTTCAGCACGCGCTAGTCACATAGAGATGTTCGTAGAACGAGACAGCAGCTTGACTTAACGTAAGAAAGACAGGCTTGCCTATGAGGGGGATGCCTTTGGATGGCAGGATGGGAAAACCAGGAGAGTGGCATTTTCTTGCATTTTCATCCCGAGGATATGAACATAAAACAGTATATTCTTACTTAGATGTCTATTCTTCTTCCCAATGCACGAATCCAGCAGCTATTTATTTTCAAATATAATATGTCAAACGTATCTATCAAAGAGTAGATAGGCATTTGAGATGATTCATTGTGTCCTTTCTGAGTTTCTATGACGATTTTACCTTTGACAGCAGACTAGGGTTGTTTATCTTTACCTTCTGACGAGAGAGGGTGATAAACTTGATGTCGACACAACTCAGTCTGGTCTTTTTTGTACTGTGAACACGATGTAGAATTCTTTCACCCGAGCTTGTGTCTGCAAAACTAAAAGGAGACAATACTGTCAGTTCTCAGTGACTGGCTGGGACATCAGGAAAGGGCTCCCCCTGCCATCTACTTCAGCGAGTCAAAGCTGCAGACGTGGTCCTGCCTCACGGAGCCCCTGGAAGACGCCCTGAGAGCAGTGAGGAAACAGTTACGCCCTCTCTTCAAGGAGCTGCAGAAAAACGTCAGTGGCAGGATGATAGGTAAGAGCTCTTGGCACTTCTTTTATTTATTTAAAGATTTATTTTTCTGTTTGAGAGACTGTAAGAAAGAAAGAGAGAGAAAGAGAGAGAGAGAGAGAGAGAGAGAGAGAGAGAGAGAGAGAGAGAGAAAGTGGGAGGGCCCAGAGCAGTTTCCACAGTTGTACATCATTAGCTGTGACATGGTTTCACGCCACACAGGTGGGTGTGGGGGCCACACGGAGCGGGAACGGGACCCAGTGTGTCCCTCTTGGGGAGATAGGAACTTTTGCCGCCGTCCTGGTACATGTGGTTACCAGTTGTGCCGCAGCTCAGCATATGGGTTTGCATGGCCCAGGGCCAGTCCCGGACCTTGTGGTTGCAAGGCAAGTGCTCAGCCGACTGAGCCATCCCAGCAGCCCCTCTTGACACTTCTGTTGCAGACTAATTATGAAGTTTGTTTCGTATCCAGCATAAATGCAAGTTTAGGAACACACACAAGTCGACTCTAAACACCTTCTGTCTAACTAGTCCCTTTGTTTTCCATAGCTCCTTTCAAATATAATGCATATCCACTCAGAATAAATATTAAATGTTATTTAATAAATATTAAACAAATATAAAGGTGAATAAAGTTATTCATCTTCAAATTTCTGAAGCTAGTTCCTGGTTTCAATTTTTTTTTTTTTTAAGATTTTATTGATTTTTGACAGAGAAAAACAGACAGAGAGAGACAGAGAGAAGGGGGAGGGCCCAGAGCAGTCTCCATAGTTGAGAGCATTAGTTTTCCATATAGTTTCACTCCACAAGCGGGCTGCGCAGGGCAGGAACTGGGCCAGGAGCCTCCTGCATAGGCCCCAGCAAGAACTGAACTGGGGGCACTCCCCAGCCCAGATCAGCATGTGGGTCCGCACGGGCCGGGGCCGGGATTCCATCCTCAGTCCTTGGGGCTTCATAGTGAGCACTTAACCCGCTGAGCCATCCCAGCTTTCCCCTGGTTTCAAATTTTACCATTTTACTCATCCTATGTCTGTCAATTACCTTCCCCGGATCAAAATTCTCTCAGTGTTTGCTAAGCCAGAGAACTCTGTCCTTATCCCAGTACCACTTGCTCTAAAAGTTAAGCACCTCTTTGTCTTAAACCACAGGACCTATTACTTAAATTACTCTGCAATTATGTTCTAGCTCTACCCAAAATACATAATTTTGTGATGGGCTCCATGGTCCTCTGCTGAGCCTACTGGACATTGTTGAATCTATTTTCTTATCTATACGCCATACCCACGATCTAATTAGAGGCTTTGGCACCATTTTCTGTGTTAACTGCATCTTCACCTGAGTCAGTCCATTCTTGAAAATACATTTTTTTGGTTTGTTTGTTTTTACTTTTTACCATCTGGGTTAATATTTTCCTTCTACCTTAACTACCTATTCAAAATTTCCCTAGCTCTTCCCATCTGATGAAATAAAACACTGTATAAATAAATGCCTTCGTTCCTTTCTTCCCTTCCCCTGTCCTGCTCCTGATTTAATGCCTATTTACATAGTTACTGACTACACAAGAGCCACAACCCACAGCACGCATGCCGATATTTTATGTCAGTGTATGTCCTCCATCTCTTTATGTAAATGCCTCCAAAATAGGGGCTTGTCTTTTGGTTTTAACTCTACTACCTTTAGCAGATGTTCAACCAATATTTAAAAATAGCTATGAAGCTATAAACACAGGCTGTCCAAAATCTTTTCTTTAATGTAAAAAAAACCTGTGTATATATGTATGTTATTTTTTGTGGGCTTAAATTATTTATATGTTTAAGCACAAAGATAAAAGGGAACGTGGAGGAATCTTTGGTGAGATTGAGAATCTAAAATTTAAGCTTACAGGGTTTGTTTTCACACATTTTCTCTTTATTGTTGAATTTATAAATTTTATTTAATACCAGTTTTGCCAAAGTCGGTACTTTTTGTATGCTGCACATTGAGTTGCTTTTGCTCATTTTATCTTTTGTCATAGTAGATCATCTTCATGGCATCATGTAATTTTAATTTTTATTCTTTGCATTTTTATCCATTAAAAAGCAACTGTGAAGACTGAGCTATTTTTTTCTAGCTCACATCTCTTATACAGATCAATTACAGGGCACATGACCTTATATTTACAGGACAGTTTATGTTTGATACCATGAGTATGACCGACATTCTGAATAACCAAGAAATTGCACAAGCTTTGGCAGAGGGGCTGGTGGAGCTTACAAAGGAAAATTCTGTAAGTACTTTTTTGAAGAAAGCACGCTATGAAACCCCCAACACTTAAGTAAAATTTTAGTTCGCATTTACTGAGTTTTGTTGCTGTTGTTTCTTTAACCAGCTTATCCCTTCAGAGACACAATTCCTCGGGGAAATTATACCAGTTTATAAAAGCAGCCACTGAGAGATTCTGGCCCCAAGATCTACTAGGTACACAAAACAGACAAGTAGGAAAATCTTCTAGGTTATTTAAAAACTGACTACATTGTACACTGTTTTCTGTCTTGTAATTAATTTCCATAAGAAGTGACATATTTAAAAAGATGTTAGTGGCTTTATATTTCACATAAACATTATCCCACAGTTAAAACAAGTAATAGTAGGACAGAAAAACATGAGAAAGTGTGAAAGCACAAATGAAGGGCAAAGAAGGCTCACTGAGATAGGAAGGGAAAGAGAATATAAAAGAATAGAAACAAGCAAGTCTGCAATTTGGTTGCGGACAAGCATGGGGCAGCCTGAAAAAGCAAATCTTGGACACTGTCCCAGAAAAGTCAGTCTACGTATCAGGAAACAGTGAAGAGAGGCACGTACAGACCACACCCTTACCCCCAGACCATAGGGAGGCTGTAGGAAAATGAAATCCGCAGCTCTTGTGGTCTTGGGAAGTGGAGAATGGGATAGAAAAGGGGATAGTAACATACTCAACGCTATTTAAGGTATTTAGTTTTTCCAAAGAGAGATTCTCAAATTGCTCTCCTCCACTGTAGTAATTCTACTTTGTGGGAGAATTTAACATGGTCTTTGCATATGTTCCCCTTATTTATCATGTGTCTGCTTTGGTTTCCACTTGGCTGGCTGGGTAAGCACCAGATATCTCCAGGGTTCACTGCCTGAGAAGTTGCAGTGAACCATGATTTGCCTTCTCTGAAGACTCCGCTCCCAGCGCTCTAGCCAAGCCTGGGGCTGCCCAGTGAGGAAGGCTCCGGTGAGCAGTGCTGATGAAATTATCAGGGCTGTTCACAGGGACCACCCTGAGGCCTTGAAAAATCCCGCACTGTCTCCCCAAACACTGGAGATGTACTAAATGTGTTTGGTGAAGGTTCAGGGTACCTATTACCATCTAATTATTGAAAAATAACCTTGTACGGTCTAATTTCTATGGGGCTCAAAACCATAGCCTGAGAGGAATCCAAATTTAGGAGTTTCACAGGGTGTTTTTCCCAATAATTGAACTGCTACAGCCTCTCTCTCAGGCCTTCTTTCTCCTGAAAGACAAGATCCCTCCTGTCCCCTTCCTCATCTGGTTGAGAGGCTGGTGAGGGCTAATTTGGTTCTGAAGGTCTTGAAGCCCTCCCATTAGGCCTTGGCATCCTAGCTGAATTGTGACAGTGAGTTAGGAACCAAGAGTATGTATGGTAACTGGAGTATGTGATTAACTGATAAGGCCTGTGTACTGACTCTAATTGAATCATTATTGCTTTGTGTTCTGGATTTATCAATGAATTAGGTAGAAAGCTGGAAACTCTACTAAAAAATATGTGGTGTTTTTCTACTACACTTTTGCTGACCTGTATTTCAGATGAATGTTTTAAATGAAAAAACAAAACAAAACCAACAACTTATTTTGGGGTGTGTGAATTTTTCAGGACAAACCTCTGGAATTTTTGTCATCTTTTCTGCTAAAGAAATGTAGTGACAAGAGCATAACTTTTGAAGGAAATGTTACTCTGACAAAATGTGACCTAATGGCAACATTCAACTTACCCATGAAGGTAAAATTATTGCTGCATTTTTACGCCATTGCTTCATCTAGAGTTAGACACGTGTGCTTAATAAATTCATGAACAATAATGCTAACTCTCCCTGGAAAGCTCTCAACTGGTCATTTCTCCTAAGAACTTCATTTTCTTAGATTATTATTTTTTTAAAAAGATTTTTTTGTAGTATCATGAGTAACATTTAACCCCTTACAAGCATAAAGCTCACCAGCTTGACTAGAGTAACACTCTTCAGGCTGTGGAGGGAAAGTTGAACACTTGCATTTTGCCTCTTTTTCAGTTGAATTCTGACATTAAAACCTCTAAAGAGATTTTTTTAAATGTGCAGCCCAGGACAATTTTATATTATTTTATTTTATTATTTTTTTGTGAAACTAAGAATGGTTCTTTTTTTCTTAGTTGAGATTCAAATTCATAAGAGAAAAAAGTGTGGGTGTGAAGCTAGTTCTCCAGGCAAATAACAAAATAATTTTGCCAATACTGTATTCAGAATCTATATATTTTTGATTAAGTTGAAATAACCAAGATTCAAGAAACACTGATAATTGCATTGCCATTCAGAGAGTAGATTTCTATGAAAATGTCATTTTATTCCCATAGAAGTCTCACCTATGTGTCCTTGATGATTGCACCCCAATACAAATTCCCTAGGAGAATAGCACCAGGAATAGACTTGTGGGCTTCTTTTGGCAGACAACTAACTCACTTGTTGCCTTGTTCATCTGATGTGCTAGATGTTTCTGTCAACTCTTCTGCAGAGGCTCGTTCGGTGCTGGGAAGGGTACACAAGGAGGATGGCTAGTGGCAAGCCACCCCAGATCCCTTTGAGATTCTTGGGGATTATTCTCTCAGAAGGGTAGACATCATCTCCATCCATCCTTCTGCCTGTGAAGGCCTATGAGAAACAGTACCCAGGCTTCAGTACCGCCAGTTTTCCGTTGGTTCACTAAAGGGAATGAACAAATATAAACTCACTAGAAAGGCTCCAAGTTCTTCCAAAGTCCTAACATCTGGGTCATTCCTGACTCCCTGGAAACCTTACTGGTGCTCTTACAGCCACCTTTACTCCAAAGGTGAAGCTATTGCCCACAACCCCAGACATGCAGATCCCAGAAATGTCCCTGTTTGGAGCAAGAAAACTTGAAGAAAGAAATAGGAACAAAATTCTAGGTCAGGGGTTCCCAACCTCTTTATACCCTAGGGCACATTCTAAAATATCGGTAGGGTGGTGGGCACCAACTATTTCTAAGGATATTTATTATTGAACAAGAATAAAAAATAATAAACAAAAATAATTGTAAAATAATAAATTTATTGTACAAATTATATACACACAAAGAAACATATATACAAAACGTAATACAAAGTAAATAAAAAACACATATATAATAAAATCATTTAAAAAAACATAAAAGAAAACATAAAAAAAACCAACCTGTCAGTGTGATCTTTGGCATTGCATTTCATTGGCCAGTGCCTTGTAATTAGGAGAGTATGACGACAACCCTGTTAGCAAACAATTATTAAGATGCTCATCGGTAAGTCGAGATCTGTATCATGATTTTATTAAATTCATGTTTGAAAACAAAGATTCGCATAAATACATTGACTCAAAAAACGATTTGATTTTATATGCCGCTTTTTAAAAAAATGGGAACCTTTCTTTGTCGACTATGTTCCATAAGTCCTCTGATATTAAGGATTTTAGCAAAATATCATTCTTAAGGTTCAAAATTTCTAACTCTAGTTCTTCTGCTTTCCCCTGAACAAGGTCTGCAATACATGCAGCTAGTTCTATTACATTTATTTGGCAAGTAAAAGGATTGATACAGAAGG
>PVKE010028547.1:0-20850 GCA_004027555.1 Craseonycteris thonglongyai
TGTCCCCAAACTGCTCCTTCTCCCTCCCTCTCCCGCTCTCCCCTTTTTCCTCTGACCTTTGTGTGTTGTTCTGCGTTGTGTGGTTCTCTCAGTTGAGGGTGCTTCTCAGGGTTTCCCCTGTGGGTTCCTTTTTGTTTGTAAGTCCCTTCCCAGGTAGGTGTCTGGGTTCTCCTCTCATGCCGCCATCTTAGCTCCACCTCCTCCTTTTCTCACATGCCGTTTCTATCATTGTGAAGACTTGTCCCAATGCATATGTTTGTGTAAAAAAAAATGGAATTCCTTGGCAGAACTTAACAAATGTCAAGGAGACCAGTGGATAAAAAACTAACAATAAAAACTAGAATATCCACTGTAACAAGAAATTTTATTTCTTAACCATTACTTACATTTAGAAAAATGTATGTAGGGGAAGAAAGGCTCAGTGGACACTTTCTTTGTCAGTCATTTATTCCTTGCGTAATTCAAATGTTAATGTTCTCAAGACTACTCTCAGTTTTTAGTGAATCTGATCATAACATTCTGTTTGTCCTAGAGAAGAAATGTTTTTACTAAAAAGACCTCTGTTTTAAAGAGAATGAGAATCAAAATTTAAGCTAAAACATTAATAGACTATAATGTCAGTGTTTACCTGACACAGTATCCTCCTGTGTGTGTGTGTGTGTGTGTGTGGTTCGTCACAATCTTGGTATTACCTAAGTACCCCTAACCAAAGACTTAATACTAAAACTGCTTTTATCCAATTGAAACATAATAGCATGGAATTGAATTAGAGAGAATTTAAAGATTTTATTGTTTTCCTATTTGAATGTAAAACAATTTTTATAGAGGAGAAAATGGACAATCCTTTGCAACTATAATTGTATTTAAGACTTAGTTCAGTTTATTTACTATTAACTCACTTCTGTTTTCTGGACAACATAAACTCAATTCATAGCAATTTAGTATTTTGTCAATTTTAGTGTTAAGGGAGAATATTAGTAAAAGAAAAATTTCCACAATGCATATTCTCTTTTGACATGTTTAATTCCTAGATTTCTTCATGGAAACTCATTTGGAGTATACATACTAACTTCTCAATCTCTCTTTTTTTCTTTAGAGCTTTTCCTTTTGTGTCTCCTCTTATTCTTACAACTTCAGCTTCCACACATTGCAGTTGGTTTTTGGAAAGGACTCTGAAATAAAATAATTTAGTGTTTTTCTAAATTACAAAATTGTAAAATAATATGTACAATTCAAACTTGTATAATAGGTGTGGTACAAGTATATGTATGTATATATACATAATAAGTTATATACATACAATTTCAGAAATGATACTGTCAAAATTTTCTATGAAATTCTGTTTAATGGCTTTACTTTCTGGATAATTGCCCATCTTTGCTGGTATTTATTGGTGAAATATGCAAACAAATTTAATTACTTCTTTTCTGAACTTGCATTTCCTGGAAGAACTGAATTAAAACTTGCTTTTTTCTTTTCCTTTTGCCTGAATTAAAAATTATCATTATAAAAAAATTGTCCATTTTTATTTCCAGGAATGGACTGTATGAGACTATGCATCTCAGGAATTGTTTCAAAGAAAAAAAGGGAAAGGGATATTGTAGTAATTTATTGGTAAACTACTATGCAGAAAAATAGATATAACTATTATTTTTCTTGAAACCCCTAGGACTGTTTAGGAATGTCACTGAGCTATAACTAGCTACTTAAAATAACATATCCACACAGACGTACCTGAGTGTGTCATTTTTAATTTCTACACTTGGGCGTATGCATTTCTACACTCACTAGCAAAGTCCCAGCTCACTAGCCCACTGAGCTATGTAGTGGATTTAATCCCAATCAAAGCACAATCGCAAAAATGTCAAACATGATGAGAAAAGGAAAAATCACTACAAAAGAGAAATTCACCACGGTAACTCTTTGCAGTTCCTAACGCAGGGGCCTAGTAGCCTCATCAAAGATACAAGAGATGGAAAAGGCCCATTAGGTCATCAAACCTATCCCCTCACCAAAGAGAGAAAATGAATTCAGGCAACCCTATGTGCTGGCTTCAAACCAAAATTCAGGAGAGAAAGGCCCTGCGGCTGCGGCTCTTGATACATTATTGTATGACACGGGATGTCATTTATACAAAAAAAAGCTGAAATGAATGGTCTGCCCCCAGCATCCGAGAATCACAGAATAGGCTGTGAGAGCTGGAAGGTGTCTGAGCCCAGCCTCCTCATTTTGTTGAGGAGAACTCGGAGGGCCGAAGAGGTTAAATGACTAGCTTAGCTGCACAGAGCCATGCACAGCCAGACTGGTATTCAAATCAAAGGGTCCAGAGGTATCGAAACGACTGTTTCTAGCAAATAATTCTCGTTTTGTTAAAAAAAAAAAAAATCCTGGTGAAAGTATAGTCTAGGGCTCTAGGCATTCTACTTAACACATTGGGATTTAACGTATTTCCTCCTGTGACCTCCTTTTTTAAAATTCTCACTTTGAAGTGGTCAAATCTGGGTCTTCACTGGGAAAGCACAAATCCCCACTGTTGACACTGACCCCAGGCCGACTCCCAGTGACGCACCGATCCCCTCCTCTCGGTCAGACTCAAAGCGAGCCGCAGAGCTGTAATAGCTTCCCTGGTTGACGGTACATGTAATGGGAGTGAAAGTAGGTAGGCTTGCAAATGTATCTCCACGTTATTTCCTCATCTCCCCGCTCTGCTCCAGCTAAAGTAGCCATTGGAATTCGGTTGTGATAGACACTGCTCTTTCGACAGTGGAGAAATGGGAAAGACAGAGGAGAGGGCCTGGGAAAAGGTCTGACCCTGGGTGAGGATTGTTGTGACAAGCTTGTTTCAGGGTGGAGTACAAGCCCTGATGCCTGCAGGGCTCAGACATGTCTGATGAGGGTAGTGTGCTGAGCTAGAGGCTGCCAAACTCAGAACCCCAGACCGCGACCCTAGTGGGGAGAAGACGTGTGGGCAATGCAGCACCCATGTCACCAAACCTAAGGTTTTCAAGGGAAGCTGGCATTTCTCATTTTTAGCAGAAAATTGTTGATTTTCAAAACACTATTACAGGATAAATAGGCAGTTGCAGAGATAGCCAACAGCTATGTTGTCATAGGCATTTGTTTATTATACAGGGTGGCCCAAAAGTAGGTATACAGTTGAATCAGTGAAATTCATGACAGCAGACTGGATTTGTGTTGTACTGTGTGTCACGGTGTCCTGGACAGGTTCCAGGAATGTTGTAATGTTGCTAGAAAACATTTTGATGACTTACAAGATTAAAGAGTGTTAAACAAATGTTAATGTAATAAATGATATAATAAAATGTAACTAAACTATACAGTATACCTACTTTGGGATCACTTTGTGTTATGCCATTTTATAATAAGAGCCACAGTAAATGTTTTCATAAAAGCGAGAAAACGCAGGTTCTGAGTTTAATAAGTAATTAATTAAAATTAACAAAAAGGAATCTTTGCTATAAGAATTACTTAAACCAATTTATGGAGCACATCATATCGCATGCAAGCTCTCAACAGAGAAAGAAAAGGTATTCGATTCAGCGCTTTAATGTCTTACTTCTTTATGATTAGTTCTTTCCTTTTTCCTAGAATTTTTTTCCCAACATGTTGTTAATGTTTTCAAACTACAACTAAGGGTTTTAATTAATAACTTTGGATACATTTAGAATTCTTAAAAACATATGCATAACCATTAACATGGAGTCAGGGTTAGAGCTGAGTTATTTTGTGCACTAATATAGTCAGTTGATGCCAAACCTTTATTTTCAGTAGCTTGGAATCCACCAATCTCTTAGTAAAGAGGAATGAACCTGGAGTTTTGGGGTTCATCAGCCCAGTGGTTCTAGACCCTCAGTGTACCTCACAGTCACCTGGGAGCTTTCTGAAACAGACTGCTGGCCACCCATGAAGTTTCTGACGCACTGGGACCTGCGGGCGGGGCTTGGTAATTTGCATATGTAAGGAGCCCCCACGTGATGCTCATACTTCTGGTCTAGGGATAATACTCTGAAAACCATAGTTTTAGAGGATTGGCATATTTCAAGCTATAAAATGTTGAGAGTCCGTCAGACACTTCTTTCATTGTTGATAAGCTGCAGAAAGGAAGAAAGATGAGAGTTGCTGGCTTTGAGAACACTTTTCTCAGTGTCTGTGTTCAACTGATTAGTCAATATGAACTATTTTTAAGTAATCCTACTGATAGCGAATCTTTCTAGAGTGCTCCCTTGGTGCCGGATTGGTGCTCTACATTCCTGAGTCATTCATTCAATTTCATAAAAATCCCATTTTTATCATCCCCATTTTACAGGCAAGGAGAAGGAGACACAGAGGAGTAAGGAATTTGTCTTGGTAATGCAAGCTAGCTGGAGGCAGTGGTGTTGGGATTTAAACTCAGGTAATATGGGTCCTGAGCCCCGGCCCTTAACCATTGCACACACTGCCCTCTAGGACGAAGACTGTTCCCTGTTAATAATCTCATTGTTTTGCTTCATTGCGTGAGCCCAGCCTCCATCCGTTTAGAAAGCCAAGTGTGAACTGATCTTTGCAGATACGGCTTTATTAGGCAGTCTATTATATAGCCCATTTAGTTAAATCCAAGTTGCTATGTAAGCCTGATAATAGAGGCTAAAAGCCAATTGAGTACAGATAAATAACATCTGCACCCATTTCTTCACTGAATTCATTCTGTGACTGAAAAATAAACAGTTAAAGTTACAATCAGCACAACCACAGAATAGTTTACAAAAAGCATTTCTGGAAAATAGGGTTCATCATTACATCAGCGTTCTCTACGGCCATACTCATTAAATGCCAGTTTATAAAATTGCTGCTGTCTCCTCTCACAATTGAAAATTTTGGAGACTGTGTGTGTGTGTGTGTGTGTGTGTGTGTGTGCACATGTGCATGGTCTTGTGCTTGTCTTTAAATCTCTCTTCATTCCTTTCTTTTTCAAATTAGTTCCTTTATCATTTTTTCATAATGTTCCTGGAACACTGTACAAGAATTAGACAAAAACTACTCCTTGGGACTACTGGTGTATTTATACTGTCACATGGCTATTTTAGTGTTGTTTGAAGCACCATTTTGGAGACAGACATAATCACATTCTATGGTTCCTACCTTGTTAACTGACAGAGCACGGTTCCTATTAGACAATTGATCCTGGGCAGATGAAGCCATTAAAAACAGCACTAATTAGCTGAAGAGGGGAGACAACCACGAAGGCTGCCTCGCTTCCTTTTATGCTTAGGGAAGTTGAAGTTCCAGACAAATAATAATTGATATGCAGTCTGCCTTAATTGTGGTTGTTAACAGCCAGTATTGTAATGACAGCCTGACAATTTCTGTCTAGCCTATTGTATGTTTATCTCAGAATCCAAGAACCACTAGGTAATCTTTTTGGTTAACCTTAACCTCATAGAATGAATTTTAGAACGTCCCTGAAATGAAAACTTGACAGCCAAACCCAGTGTATGAGTTATTTCATACATATCTCCCAGTGTCCAATGTTTATCCTAGATGGACATAGTGCCCCAGACTACGTGGATTTATAGTGCGGAGTGTTTGGATGAAAATCCAGCTGGGTTGGAGAATAATTCATTTGTTTATTCTTTCTCTCTCTCAAAACAGCATTAGCTATAAATTGAATATATTTTCATTTTCACAATTCAGGAATTATTATAAAATTAAAATAAAGGTATGTTTTAGTTAGTCTTTGCAATATTCCTTTTTTTTTTTTTAAATTTGGATTCAGAATAATAGGGTAATAGCATCCAAGAAATACTGTGTAGACTCAGAAGTTCACAGAAAGTTGCCAAGGACAAATATAAACCTGACAGGCCGAAAGACTAAGATTTTCTGATCCAAAGAATCTGCAGATGATTGGAATGTGCTGTGATATAAATCAAACCCAAACCAATTTACTGGCAATTAATGAAAGCAAGAAATTTAGCAAAAAAAAAAAAAAGAATAAAAGTCAGCGTTCAGGTATTGCATAGGACATATGAATTAAATTACTACAACCCCTGAAGCCCTATTTATATGAATAAAAAGATACAAGAAAGCAAAGATGGTTGTTGCTGGTGCAGAGGTAGGGTCAATGTCATTGCCTGACATTAGTGCTCGTCCACAACACGAAAGGCTAATTAGAAAGAATTTCAGTGAGCCTGTATTTGTTCATAATTAATGTAAAATGTACTGATATCAGTGCTAAACAGAAACGGACCAAATGAAGAGCTGTGACTTTGGTCATTTTCCTTCTTCAATCTTCCCCATCGCCCTGGCCCCTGTGAAGCCACGAGGAAGCCACTCCTGGTTCCCCTTGCGTTTGCTTCCACGGGCTGCTCTGTACCCAGTCCTCATGAGGCTTGTGTTCTCATAGTGGTCTCTTCATTTATGGAACCTTGAATAAGTCACTTAATGTCCCCGAGTCTCATGACAGAGAATGAACCACAATCAATGAACGTGTATCAAACACTATTTGCTGGGCATCGTTGCGTCATGTTCAGGTGGCAGGAAGTCAGACACGGTGCCTCCCACGAGCTGCCCAGTCCCTTTGGGTAGTGAAACGTGTTTTCACAGTCCTGTGACAAATATTATTATGCGTGTTCTAGGCAGAGCAAATACAAGCTGTGAAATAAGAAAACTGAAATGAGAAACATGACGTGCTTGTGAAAATTCAAATAATTCAGAATACATGAAACTTGGATTTTATAGCAAGGGCTTAGGAGGTGACCCTCATTCTAAATCATTTGGACTTTACCCACCTTCATTAACTCCATAAAGGTTGTGTTTTGGGAATTCAGTGGTGCTGAAGAGATGGAGTGTGGAAAAGAATCCTGAAGGCTATAGTGGGACTATTTCCACAGCTTAGGGCAAGGGTACTTGTAGCGTGTAACTTAAATCTAATATTTTAAATGACACTGGTAACTTTTTTCAACTAAGAGATATTATAAGTTAGGTAATGTTAAAGTAAATAAAGGAGAATATTAAGGGAGATTATATAGAAATATACAGTGTTTCTATACATTATGGAAGAATAAATGAGAAAAGGAAAATGGTAAGAAGGAAGCTAAGAGAAATCAGAAGTTTACATAAACATTTAGGAGAAATTAAAAGACCAAATAAGATTGCATTCAAAATGTTTAGTTCTAAAATGGTTATTGTACATGTTTTTACTTGAAAGAGAACAGACACCCTGAAGCAAAATAGGTATTATGTATCTTAGATTTATATTCCTCAAAAACAAAACAAAACAGAGAGAGAGAGAGAGAGAGAGAGAGAGAGAGAGAGAGAGAGAGAGAGAGAGAGAGAGAAAGAGAGAGAAATTGAGAGTTAGCCAAAATGGATAATCTCTTCTCTTTTCTAAGAGTAGCTCTTACTCCCGCTCCAATTCATTTCGGGAGACCTTTCTCTTCTTGATTAGTTTTTCATGATTCGATCATGAGACCTCCCCCTGCCTCCGGCCCTAGCCACAAAAATAAAAGAGCACACCTAATCCTATGTAAAGTTAAATAATGAACAAGTATTTTTGAGTGAAAAAGTGATTAACTACCTTAATGGGGTGGGGATGTTACATACTTCTCTTTTGTTGAGAGGAAAACATAAGTAATTCACTAAAGAAATAAGAACCCTTTTATCGTTGGTAGTCTGATTTATTTCCCTTTGATTACTCTGTGATATTCAGTTAAGGCTGGAGAATTCTGAGCATTTCTAGGAGTGATTTTGAGAGTCGGAATGTTACAAAGCATGATGAAAAGTTTAATGAATAAATGACACAAAAGTTTTTAGTTTCTATTTTAAAATAAAAAGCAAGTGAAGAGGAAACACAGGAACTCTGTTCTTGAATACACAATTATTTTTCTTCCAATATTGTAAGTAGAAATTTAATAATTTAAAAATATTCATTTGGTTGTTTCCTATATTTAGAATAAATAAGGCCCTGTGTAGGTATTTCTGTGAATTATTTACAGATGTCTGTACTGAGAATTTAAAATGCCAGAGTGCTCAGTAAAACATTCACTCATTCATTCATCAAACTTTTATTGCATCCTTGTTATGTATCAAACACTGTGTTTAGAGCTAAGGGATAAAATTTAGAAAAGAAATTGCTTGTGTTGTCAAGGGATTTTATTTAGTGGCAGAGTCAAAATATGTACATAAATAACTATAAAATAAAGCTACAATATCTCTGGCAGACGTATAAAAATGCTCTGCCTTCACCCATTTAAAATTTTTTTGGAATTATGAAATATTTAAAACATACAGAGAATATTTCAATGGGTAAGAGACATTTGTGCTTCCATCATCTGAATTTAACGAATGTTGACGTTTTGACTTATTTACCACAGGTCCCTTTCTTTTTGTTTTAGAAGAAACACAATGCTACATACACCATTGAATTTTGTTCCCTAACCCATTCACCTCTAGTCCTTCCCAGACCGAACTGCTGTCTTGAAGTTGGTATGTATTCTCCCCCAAATATAAATATTGTACAGTCATGATCCAACACAACATATATTATAGATGTATATGCTAAAAAATTGAAAATGAACGCTTTGTTTTATGTATTGTTTTGACAATTTTTTTTCCTGGAATATTCTTCCTTCACACTAGTTTGCCATCGCTCCCAAAATGCTGTATTTTATTCCAGATACCTTTGGTTCACTGTATACTCTGTATTTTCCGAGACGTCCTGTGGCTTCTATCTGGGAAAGGACCTCCATGACAACACAATTATGAACACCATTGGTTGAGATGTTGCCTTGCGCCAAGTGCTGTTCTAGTCTTGTGGGTACCAAGGCACGGAGTTCTGACATTAAATATGTAAGTTCAGTGGTATTAGCATTCTTGTGTTGGGTGGAGAGGACCCAGAGGAACGGAAATAACTTGCCCCAAGGTGCACAATGAGTAAGTGGCTGAAATAGAGTCACATGGAAAGGCTGGCCTCGCTATGGCTTTCAGAGTCTGAGCCATGTCTGGGAGGTGTTCAGGGAGATTGCTGACCTGGGGTGAGTTGTCAGAGCTAAAGCACACTGAACAGGTATCTCAGGAGAGTGGTGGCCCAGCATAAATTCTCAAAACTCTGGGGAGATGAAGGGGACTCGTCCTAGGGAGGGGATGGATGGTGGTGGCAATGGGACATTGATGGTAAAAGGAATAGCCAGGTCATTCAAAAAAATATGTCCAAGACAATAGAAAAATAAACTAGAATTACCCTTGTAACTTTGGATTGGACATGAAGGGCATCGTGTAAATTGTTCAACGTTTATAAATAGATACAAAAATATTCCCTCTCACTCTCCACTGAAAGAGCCCAGGAGCTGTGACAGGCCCACAGCAATAAGCACCTCTAGCACCCAAATCTTTAAAATCAGGCTTGAGACCGGAAAATTATAAGATTGAACTGGACTGATTCATTGGACCCGGAAACGTGGAAGTGCTTAAAGAATAATGGGGACACTGTAAAAGCCAGCCAGAGGGGGTTCTGAGTGGTCAAAGCTGGGTCAACATGAGACTAAAATAGGATAGGGACCTTGAGTTCAACCCTGTAAAAAATAAATCAAAAGTGGGAAGAGGAATGGATGTTTACACAACTTCAACCTCCTTAGCCAGTGCATCTGAAGGGCAAGTGGAAGATAGAAGTCACTTCACAGTTGAGAAGCCTCACAGATGTCACCTTAATCAAATAAACAAAAAATTCATGGGCAGTGAGACAAATGTAAATTGTATGTCACCTGAGAGGACACAGCGAGAGGAATGGACAGCTCATCACTCCTGTGATATTCTTCATGCTATCTATCAACCCAACTCTAAATGTATGCAACATCAGACAAATCTAAATGGGGAGACACTCTACATAACTGAATGGCTGGAATGTTTGAAACTGTCGTGGTCACTGAAGACCAGGATTGGCTGGGGAACTGTCCCCCAGTGAAGGAGACAAAAGAGACTTGGCATAGAGTCGATGTACAGTTCTGAACGTTTGGGGGATGGTGGCACCTTGTGACATTTGAGTGGAGTCTGAGCTGGTAGTGAGGTAGCAATGTTAATTTTCTGCTAGTCTAGTGGTTTTTGTAGGAGACTGTCCCTGTTAGTGGGGAAAAGATACTTAAATACTAGGAATTAGTAGTATATCCAGTCAGCAACTTATTCTCAAAAATGTTCAGAGAAAAAAAAATCTACGTAGTATTGCAATTTTTCTGTAAAGCACAGCAATGCATTGAATGAGTCCTAACCATAGTGCACGCAGCCAGCTCATTTCACCCCAAGGTAGATGAGTGTCTTCCACGTGGCTGAGTTGTGTAGAGGTTTCAATGAATGTCAGCCCCCAAGAGACCCACTTAGTTCCTTCCCTTTATGGACTTCATCAGCATTGTAACCAATCATGCCAACCATGCATAAACAGAATATTTTACATGCAATACTTTATGCAGTAATTGTTTTTTTTAAAAAAGAATCTAATTTGAAAAGATCACTTTAAATCTGTCCCTCAATTATGAATGAACACTGGAATAGTCATTTACCTATATGACTGGTTTATTTAAGCAAGATTCTGAATTGGGAAAGTAAAGAATACAAATTACGCTGGAGTCTCTTCTCTTGAAAGACTATGTGTAGGAAAGTGTCTATGAGAATATTAACAGTATTCTGCTTGCCGTGCCTTCAGTTTGTTCAAATACATTTGATTATAAATATAAATTATATATACAGTTTAGAAACAAAGTGTTTAATAATTTAAGGATTAACTGTGAGTCAAAATAATTTGTTTCATCAAATAATAATTTAATTGCAATTTGTTTAAAGTGTACACAACAGTTTCACTATTACGTGTTGAATGAGACAGAATATCAAAGAATTTAACAGTTTGGCAAACATTTGTGCATTAAAAGGTTTTACTATTTGCTTAGACATGGAATTAATTTGAAATAAAATAATTAAAACTGAACACGAACTCTGTTTATAAGTCTGTGGGTTTTTAGATGTTAGGTTTGTGGTGATTTTAGCATCAAATTAAGTATGAATTAGAAAAACTCAAATTTGCTTCTTCTTCCTCACACATTCAATAGAAGATTAATTCTTAGAAGGAGAATTTCATGCATAAAGGACTAATCAAACCTTGCCAGGTTCTATAAAGTTACATCTATTGGCAGTAGCCATTCACTGTTTAAATTGTACCTGTAGTATATGGTCTTCTGACCTAATTGGCCTTTTCTGATGATTAGAAATCAAAATGCCTATGAGTGTCCCCAGAAAGGAAATCCTCTGCATTATGAGAATTCCTTTTTCAGAATTCCTCATAATATCCTTACTTCTTCAAGTTCTCTCTTCTCCCAGGGCTTTAAAAAAAATTATTATTATTAAATTTATTGGAGTGACATTGGTTAGTAAAATTTACATAGGTTCCAGGTGTACAATTCTATATTATATCGTCTATGCATTGCATTGTATGCTCACCACCCATAGTCAGTTCTCTTTCCATGTAAATTTATTTGACTCCCAGTGCTTTTAAGTTGAATATTTCTGCATCCAAGAAAGAAAGAAGGGAAGGATGAAGAGAGAGAGGGAGGGAGGAAGGAAAAGAGAAAGGAAGAAGCTCTTAGGTCCTAACCTCTCATAATTCATGTTGTCAGGAGATGAGCTTGCTTGGGGGAATCAGACACTGTTCTTGTTACAAGACTTTTGTCTGAGGTGAGAAGTTAATGATGGACACGTTCCACCTAGTTCCCTCCAGGGAATCAGCATCCTTTTGTCCAAACCCACCTTATCTCTAATTCCTGACCATCCTCCTACTCTGTTCTTCAAAGATATTCGAGATGAACCTGCACTTGGCCCTGATCAGTGGAGTTCTCCCTCATGCCCTGCCCTCTGCTCCACTTCTGTGGCTTAGTGCACATCTGTGTGAGCAGGTCCTGTGTGAGGCCTATTCATCTGCTGCGGCTGAAGACAATGCCTCATGAAGTTCGTCAGATCCAGGAAGGACATTCACACAGTTGAGTCTGATCATGACATCTGTTCAGGAGGTCCATTTTCCACACCCCATGGGATAAAAAAAGTGAACATTCCCTTTGTTGGATGCCTGTTTTGGCTGCAAGATGCTCAGTGTTGGAACTGATTTTCCTGAACAGGCTTTTAAACAAAGAACTCGCCTCAATGTCCTCCATAACCCTGAGGTGGAGTATAAAGGTAACGATCATATAGCTCCTGCTCCCTTTTGTACTCATAATCATGAATTATGTGAGGCAATGCAAACATATATGATACATGCACTTAAATAATATATTTTAAACATTTATGTCTTAATATAAGAATATACATTTTTTATAACTTGTAGTTTTTAACATAGTTTCTCATAGACATATATTTGATCATCATGAAAACCAGTGAATTAGGCGTGAGAGTTATTATTTCCATTTCACTGATATAAACTTGTGGATCAAAGATATTTCAATATCACATTCTAGAAACTTCTGTTGTAAAACTGTAGACCTGCTTTCAAAATTTAGTGCCTTTATTCAATACCATGTAGATTTACAAGCCTATAGCACAGTGAGCAATTGAACAAATTAAGGTGCCAAATCGCTTTTTAAAAAAGTAATAAACTTCAGTTTTTAGAGTGATGTTAAGGTTATGGGAAGATGGAGCAGAAAGTACAGAGACTTTTCATGTTACTCTTCTCCCTCCAAGTTCCCTCTGTTAGTAACATCTTGTATGGGTGTGGAGACATGTCATAACTGATGATCCAATATTGATGAATAATAATTATTATTACTAACTAAAGGTGAGAGCTCATTTTAGGGTTTGTTCTCTGTGTTACACAATTGTATGGAATTTGCCATATGCAAATGTCATGTATATACGATGCTAGTGTCATACAGAATAGTGTGTTTCCTTAAAAATTCCTGGGCTCTCCCTGTTCACCCCTCCCTCTGCTTTGCCCCAAACCCTTGGTAATCGCTGATCCTTTCACTGTTTCCACAGTTCTGCCTTTTCCAGAACGTCATAGAGTTGGCATCAGACGTTATGTAGCCTTTTGGATTGGCTTCTTTCACTTAGTAATATGCAGTTAAGGCTCTTCATGGCTTTTCATGTCCTGGTAGTTCGTTCCTTTTTATTGCTGTACAACCTTCTGTCATATGGGTGCACCGAAGTGTGTTTATCCATTCACCTACTATTATTGAAAGACATAGTGGCTACTTCCGTGTTTTGGCAATGATGGAGAAAGCTGCTATGCATATTTGTGTGCAGTTCTAGTGTGGACATAAGTTTTCGACTCATTTGGGTAAATGCCAAGGAGTGTAATTGCTAGACTGCACCGAAAAAGATGGTTCAGCTTTATAAGAGACCACCAAATGGTCTTCCAAAGTGGCTGCTCCAGCTTGCATTCCCACCAGCAGTGAATGAGCGTTCCGTTGCTCCACATTTTCACCAGCATTGGACATTGTCACTGTTTTAGGTATTGGGGCATTTGTTTGGATCCTTTTCTCACTTTTAGATTGGGTTGTTCTCTTACTGTCGAGCTTTCACAGTTCTTTGTACACCATGCTTTATCCGAATAAGAGTTTTGCAAAGTTTTTCTGCCAGTCTGTGACTTGTGGTTTTCATTCTTTCAGATGTCTTTTGTAGAGCAGAAGTATCTTATTACTTAGTAGCAGAAATATTTAATTCCAATGAAGTCCAACTTATCAATTTTTTTTTCTTAGACTGTGCTTTTGGTATTGTGTATAAAAAGTCATTGCCAAACCTGGGACCGAGACGTTCTTGAATATTATCTCTGAGAAGTATTATAGTTTTGTGTTTGGTGGATGGTTTTAAACATAATACTACCGGTATATATTTTTATCCAATTTGGATAATCAATATCAGTGTCCTCAGTGTAGTTATTAAAGATAGTGTTTAAAATCAATCTTTTTGTGTTCTAATCTTGGGTATATTCACTTTGTTGGTGTGACTTTTGTTACTTAAATTCTCTTTTCATTAACTTTAAAGTAGAACTAATGATAGTGCCTATGATATAAGATCGGGTTGTATGGCACAATATAGTAGATTCTCCATCAATGGAACTCAAGCAACCAGCAAAAATCTCAAACATTGGGCAAACCCTATTGCTTGAGATTTTTGCCGGTTGCTTGGAAGTGTTGGTTGCTTATGTTCTAGTTAATGCACAGTCTATTGCGCATTTCTGGTACGTTAGGATACTTAACAAGTGTAATAAACAATAATTCATAATAATTGTGTTGTGCTGTATTTGGATACTATGGAGGTTTGGGAGACTTTTTGTCCCCCATTCTATGTTGCTTCTGTCTCCGGTGTCAGGCTCTGTTATGTTACAACTGTTGTCATGGTCTCACCTGCAGCAGCAATCACCAAACCCAGCTGCCAGTTCTGCCCTGAATTTCGAAAGTCTCTTGAAATTGTGTCTAAAAGAGGAAGAAATGAGAAGTCAGTCAGTCTTGAGGTCATTTTCTTTTAATATATAGCATAGTGTACAAACTGTGGGACATGTATTTTGCCCTCTCAACTGTTTTCTGTCTTCTGAATGGTTGTGTTCACTGCTTAGCTGATGCTAAATAAAACAGAACTATCAATTTGAATACATATGTTAACTCCTTTGTTATAATTAGTAGGGAGTGCATCATATATCTGCACAGACATAACCAACATACTGGAGAATATGAACATCACATGAGTAGCTCTTCAATGAAACCGCAATTCCTTATTTTATTGTATTGTGGAGCTGTGTGTGTTAGCTATTGATAAAGGCCCACGAGGGGGTGCTTCCTGGTACAGGCTCGCACCCCACAATGCTTTCCTCATTCAGAATGGGGTACGTAGCCCTCATTTAATATGTTACCATTTCCAGGATCCCTAAGCACAAATAACCAAACCAGGGAAGACATCTATCATTAGGAAGCATAAAAAGTTGGTTCTTGAGAAGGTATGTAGGAAATCTCTGTATCTTCCTCTTGATTTTGCTCTGAAGCTAAGACTGCTCTACAAGATAAAACCTATTTTTAAAAATGGGTTCTGTCCACCTAGCCGAATATGTCAGTCATAAATGCAGGAGCGCTCAGCATCCGTGCTTTCTCACACTGAGTAGGCAGCAGATGAAGCTGATCTGCAAACACAAATAAAAGAGCAGAGCAGACAAGTGAAGGGGAGCTTCTGTGAGAACTGGATGTACAGTTACCTCCTCACCCCATTCTCCAGCTTCCAAAAGCCAACCTGTACTTGGTTTCAGATGCCAGTTAGGCACCCTGATTAATAAAACCTTCCTTTTACTTAATGTAGGAGGTTTTTGTTCATTGCAACAAGTGAAAAGCTTGGAAATATCATTTGAGTAGATTAGTTAAGGGTGGTGGTAGGATTAATGGGAAGCGGTATGGAAAGGGGGAAGTGCACCCCCAGTGCACAATTTCTGACTCCCCAATCCTAACCAGTTCCGATCTCTACTTGAGAGAGTCCTCCAGAAAGTCTCTACCTGTTTTTGTTCCTGTTGACTACTATACTGTGGAAGGTGGAGTTCTTTTTATTATTTCTTCATTAATTGCATATTTCAAGAATTCTACACCTGAAGTTCATCTACATCAGCAACACCCAAGTTGATGATCATTTTTTTTAAACCATAAAAACATCCACTTCCTACCCCTGTAACGAAACATATGTATTTCCACTGTCATATTTTAATTCTCATGCCATTTTCCTCCAATTTCATTTTTTTTTTTGCCTAAGTTTAGACATCAGAATATGTCAGTTCAGTAATCGCACTGCTAAACTAAGTATAATATTTACCATTCAGAATATAACTGAACGTGGCCTCGATTCTTCTGGCCTTTTGTCAATTTGAGCCTTCACCATCTAGAATTGGTCATTTCTGATGGTCCCACTCTATACATTGCTTTCACTTTAGCTTTGATGGAGCAGGCCATGACACTCTATTGATTGTGACCAAAATCATATTACTTAACTGATGCCGAGCCCTCAGTGTGTGGTGGCAATTTTTGATGCCTCATTTCCCTCCTTATTGCATTCTCTACTGTAACCATCTCAAACCGTCTCTACTACCTCAATATCCCAAGTGGCATTTGACCTCAGCCAATAACTTCAACAACTCCTTTACTGAGACAAAAATCAATCCAATGTGAGATTCTTCCTTTGCCTTCTCTCTCCCTCAAAATCTGTCGGTATCTTCAGTTTACATTTCCCTTTAAGTTCTTATCTCTAAGAGAGACCTGCTCCTTTTCTTCGCTGAGCCTAACCCCTCGCCTTGTGTGCATTATCTTATCTTCCCTGTCTCTGACTCTTATTGCATCAATTATTCTGCTGCTCGCGTCTGTAATCTTTTGTTCTCCACTGATTCCTCCCCTGTGCCTTCAAACATGTTTTGGTCGCCCCATCCTTGCACAAAAGAGGTTGCTCCATAAATATTTAATGAAGTAATATTGAATTGACTTGAACTTAATTCTTCAAGCTCACAGAGTTGCCAGTGACAGAGCCAAAAAATGTAAAACCCAGAATTCCTGATTTTAGCTCATTATGCTTTCCAAAGATATAAATATCTCCTGAAGGTATTCCCAAATCTCAATCTGGTGACTATATTTGTTGAAGTGTAAATGTTTAATCCACTAAAATATAATATTATTTGGCTACTCATCAGTAAATAGTATTGATCCTAATACAATATGATAGTTGGTCATTAAAATCTCATGTTATACATTATACATGTAAATAATTAGTTACAGAATTGGAAACATATTAGTCATGTATGATAGATAAACTAATTTGAAGGGCTTTATTTTATTATACAATTTCAATGCTGTTATAGGTTAATTTAATACCAAAGACTTTTTATTTATTATCAAATTGATTATTACTTAATAGCTTACCATGTTTATCTCTTGGAGATGCTTGAGAACCAGTCACTATTAATTTGCAATCAATTATAGTAGTTGAGTAAAGAACATTATCCTTTTTTTTTTTCCTATCTGGAAAATAAAATCGTGGGACCAAAACAGTGCATCACTTTTTAGAATTAAAATGTGTTTTGAGAAAAACGATGGCCGTCACACACATGCAGAGCAAACTTGGGACCAGACATAATTCTATATACTAATTTATTGGTTAACTCGTCTTGAGCTGCTATGAATGTAACAGGATCCAGACTACGAATTGCAACACACATTTACTTCACATAACCAGACACCCAGCATTTCAGTGGCATGTCAAGGAGCATTCTTTTGAACATGAACCCCAACTTCTGGTTTCTTGTTTTTATAGAGTCATGGTGCTGCTCGCTTTCCTTAACTAATTTAGCATAATTACATAATGACAAATTTCAAGTGACAGCATTTCTATGTGGTATATATGTGACCATATCTTCTCAAGCTGAAGCTATGGATTCTAAATTTTGGTAGCGGGTTAGATAGAGGTTTAGAGATGATAAATACAATGTAAAATACATTTGACTCATTTGACTATGTTTTGGTTTTATACATCCAAAAATGTGTAAGAAAGTAGTTTAGGTCATATTTTCTAAACATTGGTGTACATGATTTTGTCAACATCTGATAAATTTCTATCTAGTAGATTGATTATAAAGTTATCATTTTCACATTTATGCAAACAAACCAAATGTTCTTTCACATTCTAAAGTTTTATGACACAGAATTTGTATTAGCTTTATAAGAATTTTGGAAGTCCAAGATGAATAAAAACTAAACTTGTATGTGTTTTAATATTGCACATGATACCTGTCCATCTATAATCGTAGGGATCCTGAGACAACTGCTGCGTACACTACCTCTTGGGACAATGACTGTATATATGTCATTAGTGTTGATGCTTGAGGCTTTTACCATTGCACCAGAATAGAGATGGTGTGCCGAGCGTGTTGCATGTGACTTTGATATAAGAAGTGGATTATGAATCAATGGCTTATACTAAACCGCAATGGGTCTTAAGTGGACTTAGCGAGAATCCTTATATGTTCCAGCAAGTCAATTCTAATATTTCTATTTTGTCAAGAGGATAAGAAAGGTTTAAATAGGAAATCCATTAATGATGATATTTCAGTCTTTGCCAAATGTCTTAATATAATATGTATTAATTTTATTTTGCTTCTATCATTAAAACGATGATCCTGGATAATGTAACCAAGTGCATAATAAAACAGGATGCACGTCTCTGGTTTTATGGAAACATTCATTTCCTCCATTATTAGTGTCACCCTGCTAATGTGTATGTATGTCTTGTTCAGAAGGGAGGGAAAGGACAAGAATGCCATTTTACCCTTTGTTTGGCATCGTTAAATCTGTTGCTTGTAGGACTGATATTTTTCAATAGCCTTTGATCGACCAGCACCTGCCAATCACTTGTAGAGAGAGAATGGGAGTTGTTGGGGTGGGGGAGGCAATAGAACCTCAGAGAATCTGGAAGGTTTTCCTACTGGTTATGTGGTTGTTAGAGTTCTTTAATTTCAAAAATCATTTTAAACACACTGGCAATGCTCATTCTATTCTCTTTAGCCTGTCGTGGTCTCTTTATATCAGAAAAGGTCTTCAGATCTTCATCATTCTAATGTAATTTTTAGATGACACACTTTATTTTAGTACAAAATGTTTTAAATTTCAAAAGAAGTCTTAGATAATTTTGCTATGTTAACACTACAACATATGTGCATTCTTTGTTCAGTTTCTCGATTTGCACTATTACATGCATTACAAATAAAAAAAGATGAGAAAATATCTCTTACTGCTCCACCCTTGTTTCTCATGCTTTAGTAACACCAGCCTTGTTTATTCTCTCTTGATTTGTCAAGTCAGTTTCCCTCTGGTGGCTTTTGTGCTAGTTGTCCCATCTGTGGAACCACATTTTTTCTGCTGGCCTTTTCTCATCATTTGGTTTTTGCTCAGACTTATCCTCCCCAGCAAGGAATTATCTGATTAGTCTTTCTAATGTTGCCTTTGCTTCCCACCCTACCTTTGTGATACTTATCAGTATCTGACATTATTTTTATTTATTTTATTTATTGCATCTTGTTTACTGTTCTGTTTTCATTGCCTAGTATATATGTGGTGGGTACATGTTTTACATTCAATTTTTGTTTGAATTAAATGGATGAATGACAGTCAATAAATGAATATATATATAGTATCATCCCTCAATTATCTCACTGGCTAATGAGCTTGTCAATTACTATTACCTAAATATATTGTGACTATCACATATATTTATTAAAGCTACCATCTTCATCTCCCCAAAATGATAACTAGTTCTAATTGCTTCCTTTGAAATGGGATAAGGCAATAACACTATTTGCCTTAAATGAACATCAGAGCTTTCTAATCTTACAAATATTAATACAAATTAAGAGAAAAATACTTTAAAGGGAAAGACAGTTCATTGATATCCTTTAATCTGATTCTTTTGTTTATGTTTAGCTTTTATATATGAATGTGCATTAATTCACATGGTTGCTTGGAGTAGGTAAACAATTGACAAAGAATGAAGCCAATTTGGAGTTGAAAAATATCATTTAAAATTTTTTCTTCGATATCATTGATCATGAATATCAAGGAAGATAAACACATTAGAGTGTTTCTATTGGTGCTATTGCCCTACATATTCCAACATTCAAATTTAAAAGCAAGTTGTCAAATTAGGAGTGTGTAGTTCAATTTCTTTTGTATAAGAAGAATTTAATATATGCTTTTAAAGAAACCACAATAGTGTCCTAAAAGTTTGTGGATTCACTCATGAAAAGTTAAAGGAGTTATCATTGCCTTTGGTAATTAAGTAGAGCAACAATGACCATTAGAACTTTCTGTGATGTTGGAAGTGTCCAATAATCTATTCTGTCCAGTATGGTAGTCAGCAGCCATATGCAGCTCTTTAGTACTTAAAATGTGTTTAATATGCCTGAAGAACTGATTTTGTACAATTTTATTTCACTTTTTAAAATTTAATTTAAATACAAATTGTGGTAAGTATCCAGTGGCTAGCGTTTTGAAAACTGTTATGCTGATAGTGAGAAATAATGACTTGTAACCAATTAAGTAGTATCTGTTTACAAAGCTCTCAGTTGTCACAGTAATATGAAGGCAAATACCCTTAATTTTAGTCTAAATCTCTGAATGTTTTACATTACCGAGGCCCACATTGTACTTGGGTTCTACATAGCATTCTACTGCTGCACGTTTCTCCTAAAGGTTGGATGTGATACCCAACAAATTTCCTTCCCAATATATTCAGTGATATTTTAAAAACTAATGTGAAACCTTAACCATTTAATAGATGATTTCTTTTGTGTTGATTTGACAGATGATGTTGGATGATAGGAAAGAAGCTAGTTCATAAATCTGCAAGGTCTGTAACTGTTATGTGGAAGCCTTAGTAATTATTCCTTGCTTCATCAGTAGTTTTCTTATGTAAGAACTATTACCCAAGTCACTGAAAAATTTTGAATGGCAAAAGGTGAAACAATAAAGTAGAAGTATTTTATAAGAAAATAATATATCATTCTGCAGTGTTATGAAATATGTGTATGGAAGTAACATTCCATCTCGTATATAAAAATTAGAATAGCACAATTCATAGACAATTACGCTGAAGTAAACATTATATTCTTTGTTTTGTTTGTACTTGGACTATGGAGTCAAACACTACTTTTTTATTTATTTATTGTTAAATTTAATGAGGTTACATTGGTTGGTAACAATTAGATAGTTTATAGATGTACAAGTCCACATCACATCATTCATGCATCGTATTATGTGTCCATCACCCAGTATCAGTTCCCCTTCCATCACCTTATATCTGGTGCCCACTCCCACC